>SJXQ01003629.1:154534-273276 GCA_006408695.1 Aepyceros melampus | reverse complement strand
TAGATATAATGGTCATCTGAGTTAAATTCACCTATTCCAGTCCATTTTAGTTTGCTGATTCCTAGAATGTCGACGTTCATTCTCGCCATCTCTTGTTTGATCTCTTCGAATTTGCCTTGACTCATGGTCCTGACATTCCAGGTTCCTATGCAATATTGCTCTTTACAGCATCAGACCTTGCTTCTGTCACCAGTCACATCCACATCTGGGTATTGTTTTTGCTTTGGCTCCATCCCTCCATTCTTTCTAGAGTTATTTCTCCACTGATCTCCAATAGTATATTGGGCACCTACTGACCTGGGGAGTTCCTCTTTCAGTATCCTATCATTTTGCCTTTATATGGAATTTAGAAACATGGTAATGATGAGCCTATATGTGAGACAGCAAAAGAGACACAGATGTAAAGAACAGACTTTTGGATTCTGTGGGAGAAGGCGAGGGTGGGATGATTTGAGAGAAAAGCATTGAAACATGTATATTATCATATGTGAAACAGATCACCAGTCCAGGTTCAATGCATGAGACAGGGTGCTCAGAGCTGGTGTGCTGGGGTGACCCTGAGGAATGGAATCGGGAGGGAGGTGGGAAGGTGGTTCAGAATTGGGAACACATGTACATCCAAGGCTGATTCATGTCAATGTATGGCAAAAACCACTATAATATTGTAATTAGCCTCCAATTAAAATAAATAAATAAAATTTTAAAAATAAAGTGCTACATTGGATGAAAAATATGAATTCTTAAATTCTTACATATGAATTCTTAAATCACATGGTGTGAGGTCCACGGGAGAGGCGAGAAGCAGTCACTGCCACACCTCCTGCATCCTCCAGAATGGCGCTTACCACTTCACATGTGGAAAGGGGCAGAGCTGCCCCAAGAGCTTACCTATTAGTTCACTCTAACTTTCTGCCCCAAGAGCTTACCTATTAGTTCACTCTAACTTTCTGCCTCTCTCTACCAACTAGCCTTATTTTATTTATTTTTTTTTTTTGCCAAATAAATCGTTAAATTTGCATGCATATATAGAAATGATGTGTATCCAATATAACATGATCAAAGACCTAAGGTCAGCCAAGAGTTGTGCCCTCAAGAAATAACTTACTTACACAATATAGCTGAAATTTGTGGGTCTGTATTAGTTTCCTAGGGCTGCCATAAGAAACTGCCACAAACTGTCTTGGAACAATAGAAATTTATTCTCTCATAGTTCCAAAGGCTGGAAGTCTGGAATCCAGGTGTCAGCAGGACCATATTATTCTCTGGAGGCTCTAGGGCTTTGCCTCTTTCAGCTTCTGGTAGCTCCATATTCCTTGGCTTCTGGCAGCAAAATTCCCATATCTTGCCTCTGTCTTCCTGTGGCCATCTTCCCTGGGTCTCAATCTTCTCTCTTCCTTGCCTTGAAAAGACAATGGGTTCAGGGCTTATTCTAAATCCAGGATAATCTTACCTTGAAATCCTTAACTTAATTAACATCTTCAAAGACCTCATTTTTCAGATAAGATCACATGCATAGGTACCTGACACTAGAATTTGGACATATCTTTGGGGAGCCACCATCTAAACCACTATAAGATTTAAGAAAGGGAGTAATAAAAGCAGACTGAAGCTCTGTTTTGATCAGCTTTGAATGCCAATTTCAAATATCTTTGAGGGTTCTTTGTAGAGTTGTAATGCTAGCAACCTTGATTTCAACAACTGTTCAAACATCTATACTATAGGGTCCTCTCCTCTGCTTCACCACCACTAACTGACACCCTGCAACCCTCCTTCCCTTACTTTAATTACTCATTGGGATCATTGCAGTTCAGGAAGCATTGACATACTTCAATGTGTGCTTTTCCATGTCCTAATTAAAACTCCCATCCCATATCCCATCCTCTACATTTGGTGATGTTGTTTAGTCACTAAGTTATGTCTGACTCTTAGGACCCCATGGACTGTAGCCTGCCAGGCTCCTCTAATGATGGTTAATAGGGTGAAATAATCTTCATTAAGGAAAGTACTGGCTCATCAGCATTATTTAAAAACCTATACACAGACTCCCTGGTGGTCCACTGGTTAAGAATTCACCTGCCAATGCAGGGAACACAGATTCAATCCCTACTCCAGGAAGATTCCACATGCCACAGGGCAACTAAGCCATAGAGTCACAACTACTGAAGCCAGCATGTTCTAGAGCCTGCTTTCTGCAACCAGAGAAGCCACCACAATGAGAAGCCCATGCACCACAACTATAGAGTAGCCCCAACTCATCAAAACTAGATAAAGCCCACAGGCAACAACAAAGACCCAGCACACCCCAAAAATATTAAAAAATTCAAAATAAATTAATAAAAAAAATTTTAAGTCCTATATGCATCGCCCAGAAAGTGTGATACCAGATCCCTCTAGGGAGAGGCAGCTGCTGCCAGAGATACCACCTGAAGCTGATGGGAAGGGGCCAATGCCCTGGCTAGCCCCTTCTTTCCCCCAGATCCCTCACCATTGGCCAAACCCAGCTAGAAGCTAGCTGCCACAGAAGCATGGAAACAACAGCTTGCAGAAATCAGTTCCTGAGACATAGAACAGGGGAAGGAGGAAAAGGCATGGATCTGAAGACACACAGGCCCAGGACCAACATGTATTATTATCCCCATTTTATAGAGCAGGTCATGGAACTCAGCAAAAGTTATGAGTTGCCCAGAGTCACATAGCTAGTAAGTATAGTGTGGATTTTGAGTCCAAGTCTATCTGAATCCAAACCCTGAGTTGTTGTCATTGTCTGATCTTTCTACCATCATGGACATGTCAGTGGTTTTGTCCAATTGCCTTGCTCCAGAGGCAGGTTGGGGGCTTCCCTTGCAGCTCAGCTGGTAAAGAATCTGCCAGCAATGTGGGAGGCCCCAGCTCAATTCCTGGGTTGGGAAAATCCCCTGTAGAAGGGATAGGCTACCCACTCCAGTATTCCTGGGCTTCCCTGGTGGTTCAGATGGTAAAGAATCTGCCTGCAATGTGGAAGACCTGGGTTTGATCCTTGGATTGGAAAGATCCCCTGAAGGAGGGCATGGCAACCCACTCCAGTATCTTGTCTGGAGAATCCCCATGGACAGAGGAGCCTGGTGGGCTACAGTCCATGGAGTTACAAAGAGTTGTATACGACTGAGCAATTAAACACAGAGGCAGCTTAGGGTTCTGAGAGGCTGTTTTAAGAGGAACTTCTCTGGATTTGAGATTTGGGTTTTTTGAAGGACACAGAAATGTACTGCTTCATTTCTCACTTCATGGAAGGACTTGCCATGCCCACTGCTGTGAATGCTATCAGCTCAAGCAGGACTGTGTCAGCTACAGAGAGTCACCTTGCCCAAAGTTGTGCCTTTTCCTGGCAGCCCATGTCCAATAACTGATAAAGGCTGTGGTTTTTTGGACACACTGCAGCAGAACAACACAAATGAACATCAGAGTTCTACCTCTCCCACTGCCCAATCCCAAGGTGTTGGTCCATCTCCCTTCTACAGGTGTTGGTCCCTAACACCAACCCTGTCTCTGTACCAGCTTTTAGAGAACTCAACCTATGATGACTTCTGTTGTTATTGTTCTCACCTTGGCCCATAACTCCTCAATCTACACATACTAGTTGATGGTGCAGAAACATCCATTATAGTGGAAGCAATAGAGGTAATGTCACCTACTTTCCTCTTAGACTGTCTACAGGCTTCTAAATCCGCCCTCACTGAGATTGTTCTGATTGAGACTGACAAGCAATTGAAACAACTGTCAGATGGGGAGGCACTTGGTCATTTTCTTCATGTTCCTCCTTTGCTGGTCCTTCCAGAATGAATCACCAGGAAAGCATTTGATCAGAACTTCTGTAGAAGAACAACCCCCAGCTCTTTAAACTCATGGCTTGTTTCTTGTGCAGAGGGTAGGAAATGCCTTCAGAACCCCTTACTGTCTTGATGACAGGAACTGAAACCCACTCTAGCATCCCTTAGAATTTCTGCATGTTAGAGTCTGCCTGAAAGTGGCCAAGATTGGACTCTGCCTTTCTGCAAAATGCTTGAAGGTGTGCTTAAATTCATTGGTTTCTGACTGCCAGCCCTCTCAGCATGACGAAGGGAATTCTAGAAGACATCAAGTCTGCCTCTCTGACCTTGAAGAAGGACACCTCTCTCCAACACACGCATATTTTCCCTTTAAAATGAAAGAAATTTCCTTTTTTCTTGGCTCTCCAGTCAGATGGAAGTGAGCTGCAGAAGCTCTGTAGGACTCTAGCTAGCCTCCCACACACACTGTTTTCTTCCCTGACAAGTAATTCCTGCCCTTAACCTTCTTAGGTGTCAGTACAGCACCTATTATTCATGGCTTCATTGACATTTCTTCTCAATCCCCAAAGCTGGTGGTGACTCATCCTCTCCTGTTGCTGAAGGGTATCATTGGGCTGTGTACAATGCACCACATGAAATCCATGCTAGCTCTTCTCTGATGCCTTTCAACAGAGGCTCCCTGGAAACTTTTTAATTTGATGACCTAAAGAAAAACACAAAGATTTTCAATTTTATAGCCTGTAGACTTAAATTAAGCCTCCTTCCTGGGTCATGCAGGGATCCAAGGACTCTGGACTTGCCTTGGGGGAGCAGAGTCCCCAGGTTAGTTTAGCAAGAGTCTAAAATGTCCATAAGCTTTGCTTGGAGGATGTGTTTGAACACATCCACCCACCCCCAAAATTCTCTTAGCATGGAAGAGGAATGATAGTTCAATGCAAGCCTCTTTCTGCAGACAATGTCTTTGGATTTTCCATGGGATATGTTTTTCCTAAAAAGAACTGAGAACATACTGGGCTAAATGGAACTGAGGAGGCTTACTCCCAGATAAAATTTGTGTCTCCACAGCACTAATGACATCATATAGGATGGCCACTTCCTAGGAGGTTGCATCCAACTCCCTAACCTTATTAGCCTCTTGACTGTTTGGTAGGATAGATTCTCCTCACTCCCATCCTTACAGCCTGAACCACAGTGATGTGTGGATAAGAGAAGGGGGTCTCTGGTAATGGGATTTAGTAGAGAGAATGACAGTGACCCTTTTAGTAAAATCACAAGCAGTATAAAAAGAGGAAGTTCATCCTGCAGGCGAAGGTTTGCAGTCTTGAAACGTAGTGCATTGATGGCAGACAACAGTTATGGCATCTGCTGTCACTCCCCCCATCCTCTGTCTCCCATCTCTGGATCTTCCAAGCCACAAACACAACCCCATCCAACAGCAAAATCAGAAAGCAGTCACTCACAGCCCACACTTGAGATCAAACCAAGGAAGAGATATAATTTTGGGGCTAAAGCCAGGATACAATGTGTGACCTCTAGACTACTACTCAGATGTGCTGGTTTAGTCCATGCAGTACCTTTCTTTAAAATTTAAATGTACATCTAAAATTGTGAAGTGAGACATAAAAATATAGTTTTCTGATTTCTCTTGAAAAATAAAATCATCTTACCACATCATGCTAGAACTGCTGATGGCCACTACCAGCTAGAACTGGTTAACCGACCCCAGCCACTTTACAAGAAATCGTCACTCTCCAATTTGCTTCTCTTACACAGGGCCTGTTTCACCTTTCTATATGACTCCTACAGATAACCAAGTCTGAGTCTCTTGGGTTAAGGCAGGGAACGGAGAGGAAAGAGAGAAGGTCAAATGAGAAGAGGTACTATTTATACAATATATATATCCATGATGTATGTATGTTAAAATGCTTTGGGATACATATACATATATAACAACATATCTGACTAAAAGTTGCTTAAACAGTAAGGACTTTTAATGCTTTAACAGAAATTGGCAAGTTGGCAGATGCAAGGTTAGACCAGTTGCTCAACAATTTCAAGACTCTGGGTCAGCTTCTCTGAAGTGTTTGTTGCTCTCTCCTCATGCCCTCTCCTCTCTCTCCTCTCTCCAGATGGTTGCCACACCTCCAAAGACCACACCCTCACTGAATGACATAGAAAAGAAAGAAAAGAGAGACTAGAGTTTCTCCTCTCATGTCTCTCATCAAAGACAAAACTCATTCCAGAAGATTCCAGAAGAATTTTTGCCACAGGTCTCATTGGTGGGAGCAAGACCACATGACCACTGCTAAGCCAACTGTTAGCAAATGAGAATGGGATCATCATGTTTGAATGAGTCCAAACATGGTTCATCCCTGGATCTAGTAGAGGGGTCCACTTTGTATATTGCTACCCACCCAGTTCTGCTAAAAAGAAGGGAAGAATGTAGGTGTTTGTAAAACCTACCACCTGTGAAAGATGTGGCCATACAGACTTACCACATCATGCTAGAACTGCTGATGGCCACTACCAGCTAGAGCTGGTTAACCGACCCCAGCCACTTTACAAGAAATCGTCACTCTCCAATTTGCTTCTCTTACACAGGGCCTGTTTCACCTTTCTATATGACTCCTACAGATAACCAAGTCTGAGTCTCTTGGGTTAAGGCAGGGAACGGAGAGGAAAGAGAGAAGGTCAAATGAGAAGAGGTACTATTTATACAATATATATATCCATGATGTATGTATGTTAAAATGCTTTGGGATACATATACATATATAACAACATATCTGACTAAAAGTTGCTTAAACAGTAAGGACTTTTAATGCTTTAACAGAAATTGGCAAGTTGGCAGATGCAAGGTTAGACCAGTTGCTCAACAATTTCAAGACTCTGGGTCAGCTTCTCTGAAGTGTTTGTTGCTCTCTCCTCATGCCCTCTCCTCTCTCTCCTCTCTCCAGATGGTTGCCACACCTCCAAAGACCACACCCTCACTGAATGACATAGAAAAGAAAGAAAAGAGAGACTAGAGTTTCTCCTCTCATGTCTCTCATCAAAGACAAAACTCATTCCAGAAGATTCCAGAAGAATTTTTGCCACAGGTCTCATTGGTGGGAGCAAGACCACATGACCACTGCTAAGCCAACTGTTAGCAAATGAGAATGGGATCATCATGTTTGAATGAGTCCAAACATGGTTCATCCCTGGATCTAGTAGAGGGGTCCACTTTGTATATTGCTACCCACCCAGTTCTGCTAAAAAGAAGGGAAGAATGTAGGTGTTTGTAAAACCTACCACCTGTGAAAGATGTGGCCATACAGGACATCCCAAGATCCTACTAAGATGGCTTCATGTCAGCTGGAATGCTGGGAAAGACCTAAAATATGGCTGAGCAGAATCAGCCCCTGTGGCGTCTATAGGAGTTGTAAGATAAGGAGGAATACAAAGTGAAGGGCCATTGCCCCTTCTTATGGACTCCATTTTGCCTAGCTGACAGTAAGATCATCTTGTTATGAATTCTATCACCCCTTTCCACAGTTAAGGTCCTGGCATTTTTGTTTCAGATATTCATCTGGCCATTGGGAGGGTTGATTCCCATCCTGACCTCATCCCAGAATTTGCTCTCCAGGTTTTCTTTCCCTTAAAGGGTGCATAAAACACCATTGCCCTTGGGAGCAGGCCTGGGACTCAGTCCTGCAGCTGGAAGGACAGTTCATCTGGCTAAAGCTCTTTCCCAAAGGAACCGATGATGTGGCCTCTGGAATTAGAGCTTCAGGTCATAAATCAGGGCTTGTTGCCTGGTCCCTTGTCACCTCTTCCTTGGCTCACTCAGTCCCAGGCATCCTCAGAGTCCCAGGCTCTGAGAAATGACTAGCAAGTAAAACTTTAGCTCCTGGTCCTATGGACCCTCTCCTCTTATAACCTATTCTGCTAAACTGGAAGGACTGAGCAATGTTGATGGTCCTAGAAGGCCCCAGGAAAATAGGAAAATCCTGTCAAAGCCCTTTCCATCCCACTGCATATTAAAATATCAGACTAGAAGCCTAGTCATGGGAGTCCTTCATACACTATTTGCCAGATGCCCAATCCATGTCCAATAGCACATCAGTTAGCAAATTTCAAAAGCTGAGAAATAAAATAATTATTTCTATATTGACATCATGCTCTCTGGGCTTCTGAATACCTTCAAACCCACTGCCTCATCAGATACTGCTGATGACCCTGAGCAGCCACCAGTGATGGGATCAAAGAACAAGTCTCTCATCATAGCCACCATCTTATTGACTGCCTGCTGCATGCCAGGCACTGTGCTAAGCACTTTACATCCATTGTCTCATTTAATGCTTTCAACAGCCCTAAGAAGCAGGTATCATTACTGACCCCATTTTACAAGTGAGAGATCCCAAACTCAGAAAGATGGTGCAACTTGCCCAAGGTAGCAAGCGACAGAGCCAGGTTCAAGCTCAGGTCTGTCTGGTTCCAAAGCCTGGGCTTTTAGTAATCACTATGTTATTCTTTCAATGGTGTTTTAATGGTGGCTGGAGTAACTACTCTTCATCTCATGGATAAGCTTGGGCACCGTACCATTAATGTGACTCCTTTCCACTTCCTGCTTCTTATTTCTCTCCCTGGACTCACTTCCTGCTCTCTGTTGCCCTCTGACTTTCCCTGGGAAAAGCTTCAAGACTCAAGTTCTGGGTTGGGTTCTCTATATCCTGGAAGAACAGGTTCAGGGCTCTTCAACTTTGTCCCATCAGCACTCCAAGACTGAACTAGGCCTGAGAATCAGAGATGGAAACTGGCAGGACCAAACACCAGGCTAGTCTCGGGCAATCCTGACATGCTGGGGAGGTCAGGACCGGCAGGCCCAGAAGGACCCACTTGAATCAAGAGTTCATAGGTGAGCAACATCTCTTACTTATGCCACATTCAGGGCCAGGAGCCAATGTGAAGGTCAGGGACCAAGAAGAAGAGCATATGAGGGAGGAACACAGGGTCTGCACTTGGACAATAGGTATCTAGTCCAAGGGACTGCCCACCTCAGCTAGGAGTAAAGGCTTAGGCTCACACGAAGGCAACTGAGAGCCATGGGGGCTAAGACGGGAACCCACACTCAAAGCAGGACTCTGGGCCATGCAGAGGGCTCAGAAGTAAGGGGCCAATAGAACAAACAGTCCCAGACAACTTTGGCGGCCCCTGTTCTGCCGGGTACAATCTGACCAATTAGTTCAACTAAAGTATTATTGACTGCTTCATATTCAAATTCATCTCCCTCGGGGGGCACATAAGTAATATACTTGCACCATCTCTAATCCTTAGCATAGCCTCCAAACAGTAGATATCAGTGAGTTACCATTTTACAGATGAGAAAACTGAAGGTTGAAGAGCTTAGGTGACCTGCCCCAGGTCTTCTAGGAGAAGAGACAGGATTGGAGCCCTGGTCTTCCTGACTCCCTAGAAAATATTCTTTCCTTTCTAGCTATCTCTTACCCAAGAACCATAACTGGCATCCTCATACACCAGGAAACTAAAGAGATCCTGCATGTATCCAATTGTTAGCTAAGATCGTCTAGATAAAATCTTCAAGATACTGCCTCTGTCAGCAGTGTTCAGGGCGCCTCAAGTGCAACAGGAGATGAGACACAGAGTCTGCACTCAAAGAACTCCCTGCCCACCCCTCCCACTGGACTTTGCCAGTGTCCCTCAAAGCCCAGCGAAAAGCCAGCTGCCTCTCCTTGTCCTTCCCTGGCCCTTGGGAGGGCAGGTTGAGTCTGGTATTGCATTTGCCCCCATGAACTTGCTCTGCCCATTATGAAACCACAGTATTGACAGGTGCAGGACCATTGGGTGAGTGGATTAGACTGTATCATTTTGAATCTAAACTGCATCCTCTGTGATCAGAGGCTTCTACAGGCTCAGAGAGGCTTCTGTTTGTTTGGAGCTGGGAGGATTTGCTTAGATTAGCATAGAGATTGTCTGTGCACCAGGAGAAAGGGCCCAGCGGCTGCCTATGGCCCAGCGGCTGCCTATGGCCCAGCGGCTGCCTATGGCCCAGCTAGAACACAGTTGGCTCAACTCCTCCCCATAGACAAGCCTTGGAGTGACACAGCACTTCTGTGGGCTCCGGCAGCAACAGGCGCCTGCTTCTAAGAGAGCACAGTGGTGGGAATGACATCTCTTGGTTATCTTATCACTCTCCATCACTGAAGCTCCTTAGGAATTATTTCAGCCCCCTCTCCAGAAGCCAGGGCTATAAATAAAGATTCCCCAGGGATGCTGAATCCTGCCCTTTATCCCAATCGCCTCTGTGACTCATCCCACAGGCAGATTCTTCTTCCATCTTCTTGATGATAGGGAGGGGGAAGTGAAAGTCTGTGCCTGTCTGTGTGAGTGAGAGTGCATGGCCATGCTTGTCTGCATGCTGTGTGCATTTGTTTAGGTGCAGTCTGGGTGCATGCATGCGTATCTGTGCATGGAATTCTGTGTGTATACTATATCTATTGTGACTCAGTATTTAATTTTAAAGGATAAAAAGAAAATGAATTCTCACATAAATTCTGCCATAAGGACTGTTAGCTAAGCCTCCATATTAAGTCACATCTACCAGTATTTGTTAAGGCTCTTCTTTGTGCACAGCCCTATGCTAAGCAAGGAGAATAAGACATAGCTATATCATCTTAACTACAGCTGCTTAAAGCAAATAAGATCCCTGAATTGGCAGTGGCAGTTGAGAAAGCATTTCAAGAAAAGCCTCACCTGTGGCAGAGGAGAATCAAGAAAACAATTACCGAGTTCCTTCTCTGTACTAGATCTTTACTAAGTGCCGCATCATTTATTTCTCACAACAAGAACATCCCACAAATGAGGAAACAGCCTCAGAGAAGTTAGATAACTTACCTGAAATCATGCAAACCATAAAGGTCCAAGTTAAAATAAGAACCTAGAACTTTGGGGCAGTTCTTAGAGGCCCTCTCCTCTAAACTTTCCGGAGAAGGCAATGGGACTCCACTCCAGTACTCTTGCCTGGAAAATGCCATGGACAGAGGAGCCTAGTAGGCTACAGTCCATGGGATCACTAAGAGTCAGACACAACTGAGCAACTTCACTTTCACTTTTCCCTTTCATGCATTGGAGAAGGAAATGGCAACCCACTCCAGTGTTCTTGCCTGGAGAATCCCAGGGACGGGGGAGCCTGGTGGGCTGCCGTCTACAGGGTCACACAGAGTCGAACACGACTGAAGTGACTTAGCAGCAGCAGCAGCAACTAAACGTTCATCTAATATTTGCATCAACCCTATAAAATTCCTTAAAACTGGCCATTTGGCCCCTTGGTAGAGAACTCAACTTTCTAGACAAACTGTTCTATCTATAGACAGTGCCAAACTCCTGGAAAGTTCTCTCCTATGTTGAATCCCCATCAACCTTCATCTCATTTCTGCCTGTCAACTCTTTTGCCCTCTGGACCAACAAAGACTAATTCCTCTTTCTATCACTTCCCTTCAAATAAAGGATGACCACTGTCAACTGTTTCCTCACCAGTGTTTCCTTCAACCATTCCACACTTGAGATAATTTTGAATCTCTAAATATTTGCTCATCACTGTATCCATCATGCTAGTATGCACAGTACTGACAGAATTTGGTTAAGTAAATATCAGTTGAGTGAATAAAACAAGCCCTTTCCGGGTAGATGGTACCATGACTTTTTTCATTAAGATTTTTATCTTAATTAAGGATTTTCCATTGCCAATGTGCCTAGTCTGGCTAGTTCAACTGAAAATTCAGGTTTAAAGGAACCATCCAAGGGACTCTAAAGTAAGCTAAATATGAAAGTATTAAAGGGACTCGTGGAATGAGAACAATATCAGAGAGCACCTACCACCCCCTCTCTCTCTCTGCTTCCTCATGTTCTCTGATCTTTGCTTTCACTTTTGTATCTACTATGTTCTCTTCTTGGCATGCTGGTTTCCACTATTGTTCATGGACCAACATGATAATTGTCCCATAGCCATATTCCCATATAGCTCCATGCCCATCAGCATAAGTAACAGGGAGTCTGTGTCTCAGTAGACAGGAACTGATTGGTCGTACTTGAGTCAGGTGACCAATTCTAGGCCAGTCAGCAAAGGCTAGGAGACAATAGAGAGACAAGAGGGATCAAGTACAAATATGCATCTTTAGTACCTCTTTAGCAAAGCTTCCAAGAGTATGTTTAAAAGGGAGGGAAGATTCTTTGAAAAAGGAATATGGGTGAATAGAAATGATGGTACGTCTTGTACACCTTTAAGTATCCGATTATACATCTGTCTGTATGGCACATGACGCTCTCAGAGAAGCAGTTTATCCTTAGGCTGTCTAAACATGGGCTCTAGAGTCTAGGGACTTTCAGAACTTCTAGTGTTTCTGTAATTCCACTTCAGGGCCATAAAGCCCTGAAAAGCCTGACCAGTTGCCATAGGTGGCCTAGAGAGAGCTCAAGCTTTGCACCTGCAGGAGGATGTTCTACTGGAGTTACTGAGGCTCTTTAGATCTTATCAGTAATCTTGGCATCTAATACAGAAGATTCAGTCAGCAAATAAACGCATAAAGAGCCCATTTTCTTCTTCCCTGTACGCAGAGAGAAGGTATGTGCACATGGAGTGATGAGGGTTATGGTTAGGGAAGGGCTAGAGAAAAGGGGAATGTGGCTGTTTTGTAAAAAGAAACTAAAATTGATTTAATTCTAGACTGGTAAGTCCCTCAGCTGCTGCTAAGTCGCTTCAATTGTGTCCAACTCTGTGCGACTCCATAGACAGCAGCCGACCAGGCTCCCCTGTCCCTGGGATTTTCCAGGCAAGAACACTGGAGTGGGTTGCCATTTCCCTCTCCAATGCATGAAAGTGAAAATTGAAAGTGAAGTCGCTCAGTCGTGTCCGACTCTTTGCGACCCCATGGACGGCAGCCTACCAGGCTCCTCTGTCCATGGCATTTTCCAGGCAAGAATACTGGAGTGGGGTGCCATTGCCTTCTCACACGTCTAGGGTTCCTTAAAAACCAAAGGAAGAGGTAATAGGAGCAGCTGAGTAGGCAGATTTCCACCCACCACCACCACCACCTGGCTCACCTGCATTTTCCCAGCAGCTCCACCTGCATTTTCCCAGCAGCGCAGTAATTCTGCTGTTCTTAATATTATATGTTGCATTTCTGTGTGCCGTTTCACTCTTTTATAGGTGAGTAAACTGACTGCCAAGAGAGAATGACTTGCTCAGGGTCACACAGATAGCCAGAGTCCAAGTTGAGCTGGTTCCAGCTATGCTGACTCCCAGAGCCCTCTCTCTCTGTTGGCACAGGTCATACTGAGACAAGAAAGGGAACAATGATTTTTGACAGGGATAAGTATCATGACAGCTGACCATCTGTGTTTTCTTCCTACAGCAAAGTGTCAGGCGTTCACTCCTGACACTTTTCCATCACCCAGTAGCCCAGACATACAGCTGTGCTTGGCAATGTTCAAGTGGTAGGACAGTGATGAACTGGTAGCTTCAGGGCTCAAGCCCCCTAAAGGGCCAAATCATTCCTTAGGTGTCTATTTGCAATTACCTAATTCATAAACGGACCTTGTAGCAGTTAGGGTAATTTAATTGCAATCAACAGAGCCCAACTCTATCATGAAAGAGAGATTGAGAGAAAATATTAAAGAGCCTGCCAAACTGACAATGTCAAGTCACCATGGATGGAATGAATGAAGGTCAATCAATTTTCCCCAGATTGCAAGGTCATGGGAGGAGAAAGATGGATGAACATAGGGAGGAGAAAGATGGATGAACATAGGTCACATGACCACCTCCTTAGTATCCACTGACATTCTTTTGTACAACTGCTTGTTCCAGGCTCTCCAGGTCACCATATTTACTGCTTCCCTTGAGCCAAGTCTTGGGTAGCATGGCTCAAGCAGTCACAGGCTACCTATTTCACAAGTGGCCCTTGCTCCTTCTCACCTCTCCCACCTTGACCTGCCTTTTGTCAGGCTTTCATCACTAAGAATCATAACACCAAACTATTGTCAGACCCCCCCAAGTAGAGTTTCCTTGCTGTCTCAGTATCTTGGAACCTAGTGTTATGATTCCTTCGACCCACACATACAATTTCTTACTGTGTCCTCTCTTCTGGGAATCTGGGGATGGTTACTTTGGGGCCAGAATAGAGGGCAAGATGCAAAGAAGCATAGCATTCAGAATTATCCCCCTTCTTTGACAGACCATCTAAGAACTGGACTCAAATTTAGAGTTGGTTCAATTCAAGAGTTAAGGGGCAACTCTTTGTTCCCCATCTCCATTCATTAATTTTAGCCTAGAGCAAACAGTCAGCTCCAACATATTTCCTCACTAGTTCTCCAAGATCTATGGGAACTTCATATAGACTGAATCCCTACATCAGAGTCCCTGCAGCAGACACAATTAGGTTCACCCCATGGATTTTGCTGCAGAAACATTTAAACACATAACTCCAAAGTCACTTCTAGCTCTAAGTGTTTGTGATTCTCTGAGGAAATAAAGGGGATTTATTTCTAAGAAGAGGGTGATGAATTTCTTACTCAATGAGCCATAATTCATCTGCCAGATGCTGGAGACTTCCTGGCTGATCATTGAGAACACTACCATAATGCTGAATTTCTGCCATTTGCTTGGGAGTTTATGACATCAGAGAGCAGAGTCTGATCTGACCCTTGGAGGAAAAATGTTATCTTAACCATGAAGTGATAGACCCTGTCTACCCTTGGAACCAAAAACATCACTTTCTGGTTGACTCAGGCCAATTGACCAGAGGCTGAGCAGTGCTGATAGCTGATTGAACAAACCGGAAAAATGGTCTATGCCATCTGTTCAACAAGCAGCCTTCATTGTGGCCAAAAGCCAAGGGTAAATTAAAAAGAAAAAAAAATCAATTTAATTATGCATGTGACTAAGCTGTGTTTCATGATGAGAGAACTAAAATGAAATTTGTTGTCCCACATAACTGAAGAATATTTTCCCAGTCTCCAAATGGCATGCCAGTACATTTTGAGTTGTTTCTCCAAAATGGGAATAGTTTTTTCATCAACCATCCACACTGATTCTTCTTTTTAAAAAAAGTGTTAGCCATACAATATGTGACCACAACACACAGAGGCACTAGAATTGTTCAAATGTATCACTCTTCAATCCAAAACACTATTTGAGGTGGGCTTGCCATCTTGGGTAGAGGAAGGATTCCCAGGTATGTTTCTGAAGTAGAGAAAGGCAGACACTTTGGCACTTAGTCAACTGTATCATCAGCTCAGTTACACAACTCACTGTTGTAAGTGACAGTTGCTGGGATCTTGAAATCAATTTCGTTGGCTGGTTCTGAGTAACTCTGCACACCTGGAGTGTTTGGCTTGAAGTATTTCTGAGAAGGGAATAAAAGTTGGAAATAGAAATGGTACATTTCAGGTGCCCTCTCATTAGAAGAGGCAGGGATCAAACAGCCCAGCACACACTGAGAATGCTGAGTAAGATCAGACTCATGACTCTCAGAACAGAAAAGAGAGAACAAGCAGTCCAAGCAAAAGCTGATGATTAAAAAAAGGAATAATAAAAACAATAATAGTGAAACTACGGATGGTAGAGATTTTAGTCAAATGCCTAGCCAGCATCCATATGTCCCTTCTTCTTTCCCAACAGAACTTCAGTTTTCTTTGGACACCCAACCTCCCTCCATGTAGCCTCAGGCGAAGCTGACTGTACCCCTCAGAGCCAAAGTGAGTTCCACTGGTTAAATGCTTCTTACAAGTAATTGGTCAAAATGGGCATGTGACCCAATTCTTAGCAATAAGATATATGCAAAAGCTTGCTGGTGAGATTTTAAAAAAAAAATTTCTTTGCTTCAAATAGAGAGTCATAGGACAGACATCCTTCTTCCTCAGGACATTGATGTATTTAGATATGGTGCCTGAAAGTAAGGCAGCCATCCTGATAACCAGCCTAAGAGTGGAACCAACACTCAGGATCACAAATAGAAATATGGAAAGAGCCAGGTTCTTGATGATGTCACTGAGGAACTAGTTTAACTAACCCTGCAGATATCCTCTCCCTAAACTTTCAGTTATATGAGCTATTACACTTCCTTCTTTAAACCACTCTTGGACGGAGTGTCAATTACTTGCATCCCAAAACATCCAAAGTTAGAGAATGCTTACTATGTTCCAGTCACTGTGCCTGGTACCCTATAAGCAAAAGGGAAATAATTTTCCCTTGTTTACTTTGTGGTGCCCTGTAAGCCAAAGGGAAATAATTTTCTCTTATTTACCTTGTAGCAATCCTATGAGATGAATATCATTGTTATGTGATTCTACAGCTGAGGAAACTAAGTCTTGAGGAGATTAAATAATTGGTCAGAATCAGCTGGTAAGTGGTAGAAGCTAGATTCAGAATTTAAGCACTTGATTCCAGGGCCTACACATTTAGCCTTTATACTCTATAACAGAGAAGGAAAAGATTTGCTCCAAATGCACCAGAAGTCAATATCATCCCAGGACTGAAACAGAGGTCCAGTGCTCTTTCAATGCCCATGTGGATGGTGAGGATTTCAGAGATCAGGAGACAGTGTGGTCTCTCCTTTAACCAAGACATCCCTTTCATGGGACCCATACTCTGGCTTAAATGTCTGGCTTTTCTCTTTAATTATTGGCCACATTACCTGGTTCTCAATGCCCTTCCACCTCATTTTTCATTTCTGCCTTTTCAGCTCATTAAGTGACTATTTTTCAGCCACTGAAGAAAGACATGATAATCCTGGAACACTCCCGATAGCAGAGGTAACATCATTGCCAATGGGAAGTTCTCACCACCAGGGAAATTAGGCTGTCAGCTGGGGACTTGGAGGGTGAGTTGGCAGGTTTCCCCTGCTAATTGATTTCAGTTATGATTCAGTGGGTCTCCCAAGTCAGGTGACAGCTCTGTAGTGGCCAGAAGTCCCAGACATGGAAAAAAGGCAGACACTGGAAACTGCTTCAAGCTGAGAATGGGTCACCAGGGCCCCCACATTGTCCATGAGTAAGAAGACAGACTGACAATGGCTTGACAGACTGATATCATCATGCTAATAGGACAAACAGAAACAAGGCACCCCTCCTTACACCATGGGGTTCTAGAAGTAAATAAGCAGTAGGATGTCATGATTTTGAGCTTAGTTTCATAATTAAGTCCATATGGATTTGACTGCCAATACAGTTACTTGTTAACTAGTGAATGCAAAAAAGTGAGTAATGGAACTTCCCTGAAACTCAGTTTCCTCTTCAAGGAAAATAAGGGTAGGATGATTGTGGGGATTAGACATGATGAGCGTTATGCCTGGCACACAGTAAATGCTCAATGCCTTTGAAGATAATGAAACTGGCTACAGTGATGATGGCAATAAAGATAAAGCAAGGACATGTGCAGACTATAATCTGAGCAATGTGTGAGCATCATATTTAATTGGATCACCTACTTGTGCCTATATGTGTAAGGCTGAAATACATAGAAGAGATGATCTAGTGCAGAGTTATAACTTTGCTGTGGCTCAGATGGTAAAGCGTCTGTCTACAATGCGGGAGACTCGGGTTCGATCCCTGGGTCGGGACGATCCCCTGGAGAAGGAAATGGCAACCCACTCCAGTCTATTGCCTGGAAAATCCCATAGACAGAGGAGCCTGGTAGGCTACAGTCCATGGGGTCGCAAAAAGTCGGACACGACTGAGCAACTTCACTTTCACTTTCACTTTCATGGAGCTCTGGAGGAATGGTGAAAGTGCTATCAAGGGTTTGGGGCTAGAGGAAGAACAGAGTTCACAGAACTCCAGAATGCCCACCCCTGACTTCCATTAGATCATCTATTTCTGGTTTCCATGTCGGGCTTTCATGTAATATTACTCAAAAAAATTTTTTTACAGTTTAGAAATCACTCTCCTGATTGAACCTACTCATTTTTCAGGAGAGGAAAATACAGCCTAGAGAAGTCATCTGACTTCCAAGTTTGAACAGTAGCTACTAATGGAATCAGGACTAGAATTCCAGACTCAGAGTTCAGCACACTTGCCTAAGTAAAGCTACTGAAGCATTCTATTACAAATATACACTTCTAATCTACATAACTGTCACTATGAATATCAACAGATACTATTGTCATATACCTCCCTGTAAGTGTGTGGTACTGTAGGGCTTAGAGGGGCAGAATGCACGGGTAATATGAGGAAAGCTTCTGGAGAACTAATGTCTGAACAGTACATATGAGTTAACCAGTTGGAAAGGGGAGGAAATGGGAGTAATTCCAAACATTAAACCTCTTTGAAATTGAGAACTATGTTATAAATATAAGGCCTATTGTTCTGACCATATTACCAAGTGTATCAATCAGAGATCAGTCAGGAAACACCAAGCATATTAATATTTCAAATCAGAGGATTTAATCCAATGAAGTACTTACAAAGTGTTGGAAATGCTAGAAGAATAAATAAGAAAAGTTGAGGTAAGCTGGAGACTAGGAAGAAGCAGAAAGCAGCTACTACTCCAAGGGTTCGGACAGAGACAACAGCATGTTATTATCCAAGTGCAGGAATGTACTTATGACTGCATTTCTAGGGGTGCCAGAAAGAGTGATAGAATCATGAAGGAGGGACCTCTGGGTCCGTCATAGGATCACAGGGAGGGTTCTTCCAAGCTCATACTGAACTACTGTGGCTGAGGTTAGAATCTTCAGAAATGCAGTCGCTCCCCAAAATTGCACAAAGAACATATCTTCTCACTTCCTCCCACCTTCCAACATCCTACCACTGCTTCCTCTTGGCTGAAGCTACACAGGGGATATGGAAACTGTGGTTTGTAGAAATCTAGGCCCTGTAATGAAGATTAAGGTGTGGGAAGGTAAGAATGGTGCTGAGAATAAGCAGGAAATAATCAGCACACCACATTTTCTGAATGTTACCTTCTTCCCAGGAATTTTGCCAGGATCTGTGCTCTCCCTATAAACACATAATGACAAAGTGATATACCCACAATAGCAACCCAGTAGTAAACATTGCAGTTTTTTTCATCTGTCCAATACCTGAAGTATCTTCCTTTTTTAGGAGGGGGAATCTTCCAATGTACAAGATGAAACTTTAGATCTTGAATTTTCCAGCTTCCCTTGTAACTAGGAGGTAACACATGACCAAGGCTCCACCAATCAGATATATCTATTCCTAGACTTGGAACCAGGAGCTAGTGACACAAAGAATTAGAGACAGGGAGGTTCCATCCTGATGGAGAAGTAGCCATATCCAGATTTTCCAGTGCTGTGGCAACTATGTCCTGACCAAACTGGTTAGACATGATCTAGACACCTAGGGATTTTGAAAACTATTTAAATCTTTCTAATAATTTCATTTTCTGCTTAAATCTTCTAGAATAATTGTCTGTTGCTTGCAACCATGAACCTCTACTAGCATAAACTCCTTCCTTGTTTTGTAACCAGAGATCTTATGTCTTCAGTCTAGCATGTAAGATTGCCCATGAGTTTTAGGGAGTTTCATCTCCTATAATATCCAAGAGAAATAGGCAATGGCAAATAAGCATACTGGCCTAGAATCCTCTAGAAGTCCTCAGAGGCTGAAGTGTGCTACCAGCTTCCAACATCCAGAGGTGTAGAAGCAAGCCATCTCCAGCCACGACTTTGAAGAAAAGTCATCTTCTTGAAGGTTAAGTTCGAAACCCACAAGATTCACCCCATCCAGGAAGCTCTTGGCTTTATCACATCTCCCCCTCTCCCAGACCAAGCACTATCATATATTACTAAACTCTACCCCCTTATAATTTCAGAACCTCCAGCCTCCTTGCAATGTGAGCCAAGGATCTCTAAGGAGTAGGACACTCACCCCACTCCTCTTATTCTAAATTGTCATCTATTAAATCAGTCATCTAATGTTGCATGATAAGTCACTTCAAAACTTAGTGGCTTAAAACAAGAGTAGTTTATTACCTTTCATGGATTTTGAGGGTCAGGAATTCAGTCTGGGCACAATAGGTATGGCTTATCTCTGCTCCACAATGTTTGAGGGTCTCAGTTAGAAAACTCAAATGTTGGAGGGTCCATACATCTAAGGGCTCATGCACTCATATATCTAGCAGGTGATGCTATCTGCTGGCTGAGGACCTAGCTGGGGTGACCAGCTGAAATACCTTCTACCCATGCATGCCCTCTCCACAACTTGGGCTTCCTTACAATATAGCACTGTGTTCCAAGAGCCAGGTGGAAGCAGTATTACATTCTAACCTCAGAAGTCATGTGGCATCACTTCTACCACATTCTATCAGTCAAGGCAATTAACAAAGATCCACCTTATTTCAAGGGAAGAAAACAAAGACCTCCACTTCTCAATGGAGAAATGTCACATTGTAAGACAAGCCTGTGGAATGGGAAATACATTTACATGGTTTCCTTGAAAACACTTTCTGCCCAGTCACCTTAAGTAATTCTCAGGTTAAAAGGGCCCCTTTGGATTCATTCTCCTTTGGTCGTGTAGCAGCTCACTCTGCACCTGACCTTCTAAGTATCCCATCCTCAGTGAGTCCATCCACCTTCTAGGAAGGGGACTATGCTCAGTGAGTCCCAGGTGTTCTTGTGGATCCTTCTTCTAAGAAGCAAATAAATGCAAATGTCATCTCAATAGAGCTCTCTGCTACACACACGAACCTGAAGCTACTGATTTAGTAACGCCTTGGAGCTGTGCACTGCTTTGTGGCTGACTGCACTTTTATTTGCATAGCTTATTTAATCAATAAACTCCAAGATGATTTTTGTAATAAAAAGATAAATAAAACTACACAGTATTAAGGACAAGCGTGGCTTGAAAATTGCTCACCCTACACTTTCTCCACTCCACTTCTGCCACCTTGAATTATATCCATGAAGACCTAGCGCCTCGAGGGCTGACACCTCAGCATAAAATACATTCCACATCAGCAAACTTGTTGAAGTGGGAAAGGAAACCAGGTAGGATGGTGGCTTCCACAACAGAAAAAGGACGCCGGAAACTTGAATTAACGTCCCCAAGCAAAGGACCCTGCAGGAGGTGGATGATTTGGAAGTGAAAAGACACCAAATAAATTGACTGCTTTTAGCTCTTGGGCAAAGCATCAGTGATTCATTGCTGAGAATTTTCACAACACTCTCCTGCAACCTTGCTCCCTCAGTCCTTTGCTTTAGGCTAGGTTTGACTCCATGTGAGATGAGATAAAATAATCAAATAAGACAATGAACTTAAATATAGTCCCCGGTTCCCAAGAAGTGTTCGTGCAATGCTTAACAAAGATGAAGATGAGGATGAAGATGCAGCCTAGAAGAAGGGTCTCCAAGTGACAGTCACAGCCTGGAAACCAAGAATGAGAGTTGAACATATTGTAAAACAAAATGGGGAACAAGATATGCATGTCAGCACCTCAAAGGTAAAGATTTGGGGGTTGCACCAAGCTAGGAAGAAGGGAAAAGGTCAAATATCAAGAAAGATACAATTCACTATTTCTTTCATCCATTCAGTAAATATTTCCCCGGCCCTTGCTACAAGTAAGGTGCTCTGTACTGCCAGCCCAAAGCAGTCCTTGTCGAACTGCCAGACACTCCCTCACCAGAGCCAGGCTCATAGGGAGACATCTATTCAGTGTCTTGGTCCATGCACATGTACCAAGAGCTTACTCTTTGCCAGTCTCTGGTCTAGGCCTGGAGATACGGTATAATTAAAACAAATGAGGTCCCTGCCCCTTGGGGTATATGTTCAAGTTGGGGAAACAAACAACTAGAGAGTCACAATCCCTTATCTGAAACAGTCACCACCAGATGTTTTCTGGAGGGATAGACAATTTTTCACATTTTAGAGAGGTCATGCTGTTCAAATTTCATAACATACTTTATACCCCATAGAGTCTCAGCCAGCTCTTCATAACCAAACACTTTAGCAGCTCTATAGCTGCGCATATCCACAGTTACACTAAAATGGATAAATTAAGGAGACAGATAGTTTCACATCAGTTCAGGTCAGATTTTGCTACAAAAACTGAAAATTTATATCAAGAACAAACTAATGAGTGCCAAATCCATTTTTTTTAATGTTCCATTTTCAGGGTGTTTGGAATTTCAGAATCACAGAGGAGGACAGTAAACAAGATAATTTAGATAGTGATACAGACAGTGCAGATAACCAAAAGAGGATCATATAATCCTGAGCGAGGCAGCGACAGAGCAGCCTCTCAAAGATGGGTTCTTACCTGAAGCACCGTGCAGGGCCTTAAAAAACAGTCTCGGGTCAAGCCTCTACTCCCTGGGATGGAATGCTGTAACTTCCACTTAACTGGGACCAGAGAACTGGTACTCAGAACCTCGTTCTAGGCCAGTTTTTCCCAGATCCCCACAGAAAAGTACCATTTGTGGTTTTACCATGTTCACATACCTTAGGGTTTGTCCTTAGGGTTCTCCTTTAAATCAAATCAGTTTTTTTAACTTACATAAATTTATTTTTAAAGGAAGCATTATAGAACCACCATAAATGGAAAGATGGTATCTTTGCAGTACACATAAAAATGTTGGCCTCCACACCACCTGAAGTTATCTATGCAGACCATACTTGGAGAAATGCTGACCTAGGCCAGCAAGTGGAGCTCAGCCTGAGCCCAGTATTCCTCCTCTTGCCAGGCATTACCTTTCTAGACCAGGATGGCAGCAAAGACCAAATGGACCTATTTCCCAGCTCACCCCACATCTAGACCCAAAGGAGTCTTCATCTTCCTAGGAATGCGTCTAGAATAAACCTTGAGGGTTGAAGAAGAGAAGTAGCCTCTAGGCACTGTGTTAGCTAAGCTAAGCTAAGCTAAGTCACTTCAGTCGTGTCCGACTCTGTGCGACCCCATAGACGGCAGCCCACCAGGCTCCCCCGTCCCTGGGATTCTCCAGGCAAGAACACTGGAGTGGGTTGCCATTTCCTTCTCCAATGCATGAAAGTGAAAAGTGAAAGTGAAGTCGCTCAGTCATGTCCGACTTTTCGCAACCCCATGGACTGCAGCCCACCAGGCTCCTCTTGGGGTGCCATTGCCTTTTCCAAGGCCTGTGTTAAGTGCTTTACAAATAGGGCCTTGTTCAAGTTTGATAACCCTGGGGTAGATGACACAACTACCTTCATTTCACAAATAAAGAAAAGGACACTTAGACAAGGGGCAGCCAAGGTCACAGAGCAACCAGAGGTAGAATTGGAATTCATACTCACCTCTCAGACATCCAAAGCTTGCATTCAATACTTTGTAACTGCAGCCTTCCCCAATAGCATTCCCATTCTCCCTTTGGCATTCCAGAGTGCTCTGCTACCCAGCTCTACTAAAGTTCTCACATAGTAGTTTGCAGGTGTTGTGGCTGTCATTCTCATCCACCAAGCTGAGCTCCTAGAAGGCACAGCCCATGTTTTAATGCTTCCTAAAGACTGTAAGATCTAAGAAAGCAAGGATCATCTCTGTCTTGTTCAGCTCTGTGTCCCCTTCACATAGCACAGTGCCTGACACCTGCAGGAGGTACTCAGTAAATACCTGTTGAATTAATGAATAGATTAATGAAAGAATGGCTGACCATCTACCCATGACTCTTGTATCCCAGTTCCCAGCACAGTGCTTGGCATATAGAAAAATCTCAGGAAAGATTTGTGGAATCATAAGAGAACACTCCTGTTACTTACAGATTAAGCAGAACTAAGAATTTCTGATTCTATTATCTAGAATTCAAAAGAAAATGAATTTTAATGGAACATTCTTCTGTTTCAATAAACAAGCTATCAATAGGCAAAGGAAGAAAACACTTTCAATTCAGTTATTCAAGATCAGTTCAGATAAACTTAAAATGTTAAAAGCCTTGGATTTGAAACCAAACCTGAGCCTGAAAAGAGATATCTTTTCAGCAGTGTGCTTCTGGAAGAATATTTGCTATAATTCCCAGCTTTTGTATCAGTTCCCCAGAGATTGATGGCACCGACCAATTTTAAGTGATTAAATGTGTTCCTGGAATTCTCCAATGTTCTCCTGACTCAGGGAAGGGAGGGAATATCTGACAATCTCTATTGTTCAGTGAATGTGGGTGTGGAAGGGTGGGGAGGAAGGAGAGGGACCCATGAATCCCTTACTTCACAGGGCTTGAAAATTTAATATAATGCAAAACCAACCACATGTTGAAGAGCACATTAAGTTATCTGTCAAATTCATTCTTGTTTTCCTACGTGATCATCTCAGGAAACATATTCATCAGCCATGCTCCACTGGAATCTCAGATGTAACATCCTCCTGGAAAAAATTCTCAAGGGCAGAGGGTATTGCCTAGGACAGGGCTGATCAAGCATCTTACTCCTCCAGGTTGCTAAGACAGATGCAGGATCATTAAACATATTCAGTGATTGGGGGAAGTGTCTAACTCAGTGCCCAGCACATAAGAATCCAAGAATTCCCTTCTAAAGTGATTTAAAAAAAAATTCATTTGGGACTTCCCTGGTGGTCCAGTGGCTAAGACTGTGCTCCCTCATCAGGGATCCCTCTGATGATCCCTCATCAGAGAGCTAGATGCTACATGCCTCAACTAAAACCTGGTACAACCAAATAAATAAAAATAAATTAAAAAAAAAAAACTCCACGTAACCAAACTCTGTCCAAGTCCCAAATAATTATTTATATAATATGGGCAATTTAGAAATTGCCTGCATTTCTTTCCTTTCGTTTTTTCCCCCAGAAACCCTTTGAAACCTTTGACAACAGCTTTATTATCTTCATGTAGCTGAGAGGAAATCAGGGCTCAGAAAATCAAGCAACTGACTGAAAGTCACACAGCAAGGAGGTGGCAGAGCTGGAACTGAAGTTTTGGACTCCAGGGGCTATTTCCCTGAACTCCTTGGCCTCTCCCATGGGCTCCTATTGCTGTCTTGACCAGCCCCACCTGTGGATGAAACAGGTAGTCATTTAGGCAGATTTTTAAAACTTTCTCTGCCTCCAGAAATGTCTCCTCCAATGATCTTCCAAGTTTCCTGAAATCTTTGTCCACCTCTCTTCAAGGTTGAATGCCAACAGGTAACTCTTCACAGAGTTGTCCCAGCTGGATCCTCAAAAGGACCTAGACCTGTCCATGTTGATAAACATTTGAGTCAAGATTTTCCTTCCAGACCTCCAGTGCTTTCATCTTTAAAATGAATAGTTTGGGTCCATGATCTTCAAAGTCCCCTCCTGCTGGGACCTTCTCTGTCACTCTGATCTACATGGATATATAAGTAGTTTGGCCACCTCTTCCTTATCCAGTTATAAAATGCTCAGTAGCAGGATAAGAACAGGGGACACTGGCGCCTGAAAAAGCAAGTATGCCTGAGAGCCCAGGGGCTGGCATAGCTCCACTTCCAATGCCATCAAGCTAATAACACTCACCAGCCCTCCCTGTTCCCTGTCTCTCTCCCTCCCTCTCTCCCTCCCTCTCTCCTCTTCCTGCCTGGCCAGGATGGCAAACCACAGTCAGAGAAGCCCTGGGCAAGGCTGGTCTGTGGTATCTCCACTGGTTCTGCCTATGATTCCACCAGTTGTGCTGGTTTGAATGAGAAGGGGAGAAGTAAAACTGTCACTGTTTGCAGATGACAGGGTACTATGTGTAGAAAACCCTAAAGTCTCCATCAAAAAACTGTTAGAACTAATAAATTCAGTAAAGTTTTAGCATACAAAGTTAATATATAATAATCTGTTCCCTTTCTATACACGAATAACAAATTGTCTGAAAGAAAATAACTCCATTACATTTGCATCAAAAAGAATAAAAATATAAACATTGATGTAGGAAATTGAAAATGATACAAAGAAATGAAAAGATATCCCATGCTCTTGGGCTGGAAGAATTAGTATTGTCAAAATGTCCATATAACCCAAAGCAATCTACAGATTTAATGCAATGCCTATCAAAATACCCATGACACTTTTCATAGAACTAGAACAAATAATACTAATATATATAGAGAGCCATGAAAGACTTTGAATTGCCAAAGAAATCTTGAGAAAAAAAGAACAAAGTTGGAGATATTATGCTCCCTGACTTCAAACTATACTACAAAGCTACAGCAATCAAAATATTATGATACTGACACAAAAACAGACATATAGATCAATAGAGAACTCAGAAATAACCAACAACAAGGGAGGCAATAATATACACTGGAGAAAAGACAGTCTCTTCAATAAGTGGTTCTGGGAAAATGGAACAACTACCTGTAAAAGAATAAAATCAGAACATTTTCTCACACCATACACCAAAAATAAATAAATAAAACAAACTCTCAGTGTATAAATGTTAAGTCCTGAAACCATAAAACTCCCAGAAGAGAGCAGAGGCAGAACACTTTTTGACATAAATCATAGCAATATTTTTTTTAATTAGTCTCCTAGAGCAAACATCAGGGCTGTACATTGTCACCCTGCTTATTTAACTTCTATGCAGAGTACAGCATGAGAAACGCTGGGATGGAAGAAGCACAAGCTGGAATCAAGATTGCCAGGAGAAATATCAATAACCTCAGATATGCAGATGACACCACCCTTATGGCAGAAAGTGAAGAGGAGCTAAAAAGCCTCTTGATGAAAGTGAAAGAGGAGAGTGAAAAAGTTGGCTTAAAGCTCGACATTCAGAAAACTAAGATTATGGCATTTGGCCCCATCATTTCATGGGAAATAGATGGGGAAACAGTGGAAACAGTGTCAGACTTTTTATTTTGGGGACTCCAAAATCACTGCAGATGGTGATTGCAGCCATGAAATTAAAAGATGGTTACTCCTTGGAAAGAAAGTTACGACCACCTAGATAGCACATCAGAGAAGGCAATGGCATCCCACTCCAGTACTCCTGCCTGGAAAATCCCATGGACGGAGGAGCCTGGTAGGCTGCAGTCCATGGGGTCGCTTAGGGTTGGACACAACTGAGTGACTTCACTTTCACTTTCACTTTTTACTTTCATGCATTGGAGAAGGAAATGGCAACCCACTCCAGTGTTCTTGCCTGGAGAATCCCAGGGACGGGGGAGCCTGGTGGGCTGCCGTCTATGGGGTCACAGAGAGTCAGACACAACTGAAGTGACTTAGCAGCAGCAGCAGCAGATAGCATATTCAAAAGCAGAGACATTACTTTGCCGCCAAAGGTCCGTCTAGTCAAGGCTATGGTTTTTCCTGTGGTCATGTATGGATGTGAGAGTTGGACTGTGAAGAAGGCTGAGTGCCGAAGAATTGATGCTTTTGAACTGTGGTGTTGGAGAAGACTCTTGAGAGACCCTTGGACTGCAAGGCAATCCAAACCAGTCCATCCTAAAGGAGATCAGTCCTGGGTGTTCTTTGGAAGGAATGATGCTAAAGCTGAAACTCCAGTACTTTGGCCACCTCATGTGAAGAGTTGACTCATTGGAAAAGACTCTGATGCTGGGAGGGATTGGGGGCAGGAGGAGAAGGGGACGACAGAGGATGAGATGGCTGGATGGCATCACAGACTCAATGGACGTGAGTCTGAGTGAGCTCCGGGAGTTGGTGATGGACAGGGAGGCCTGGAGTGCTGCAATTCATGGGGTCGCAAAGAGTCGGACACGACTGAGTGACTTCACTTTCACTTTTCACTTTCATGCATTGGAGAAGGAAATGGCAACCCACTCCAGTGTTCTTGCCTGGAGAATCCCAGGGACGGCGGAGCCTGGTCGGCTGCCATCTATGGGGTCGCACAGAATTCATACGACTGAAGTGACTTAGTAGCAGCAGCAGCAGCCTAAAGCACAAGAAACAAAAGCAATAATAAACAAATAAGATCTGATTAAACTTAAAAGTTTTTGTACAGCAAGGAAACCATCAACAAAATGAAAAGACAACCTATTGAATGGGAGAAAATATTTGCAAATTATATGACCAATAAAAGGCTTATATTCAAAACATATAAATAGCTCAATATCAAAAAATCAAACCACTTAAATTTTTTAAATGTCTATTTTTTGAATAGACATTTTTTAAAGAAGATATACAGATGGCCACCAGACACATGAAAAAATGCTCAACATCATTATCATCAATCAGAGAAATGCAAATGAAAACTGCAATGAGATAGCACCTCATACCAGTCAAAATGCCTATTATCAAAAAGTCTACAAATAACGAAAGTTGGCAAGAATGTGGAAAAAGAGGAAGTCTCATACACTGTTGGTGGGAATGTAAATTGTAAATTAGTACAGCCACTTATGTATGTAGTACAGCATTTCCTCAAAGAACTAAAAATAGTGCTACCATATGATTCAGCAATTTCACTTCTGAGTATATAGCCAAAGAAAATGAAAACAGTAATTTGAAAAGATGTATGCATCTCAGTGTTTATTGATAAATGCAGGATTTTTTACAATAACCAAGATATGAAAGCAACCTAAGTGTCCATCAGCATATGAATGGATATATATATATACTACATCTTATATACCATATATATATACATATATATGCAATGAAATATTCCTAGACATAAAAAATAATGAAATTCTGTCATTTGAAAAATTGTGGATGGATCTAAAGTATATTATGCTTAGTAAAATAAGACAAATACTATATTTGATATATGTTATCACTTATATGTAAAATCTAAAATATGAAATAAATGAACGACTATAACAAAATAAAAACAGACTCACAGATACAGAAAACAAGTTAGTAGTTCCAGTGGGGAGAAGGAGGGGAAGGAGCCAGATAGTGGTATGGGATTAAGAGACATAAACTGCTATGTATAAAATAAATAAGCAACAAGGGTATATTATACAGCACAGAGAATGTAGTCATGATTTCATAATAATTTTAAATGGATTATAATTTATTAAAATACTGAACTAATATAGTATTTTAAATCAACTATAATATTTTTAAACATTTCTAAAGAAAGAAACAAATTATGCTGGTCTGTGATTCTGTCAAATGTATTTGGCTGCTTCTGCATCACCTGTAAGAACTACTGAAGAATTGTCCCTGTTGACTCCTGTCGTCACCACAACCCAACAAGTTCAGTGGTTTCCTGCGAACACAGAAAACAAGGGAAAGGAGAGAGAGAGAGAGAGACTCTTGAGATAGTCATAAAGCATAATCACAGAGAATTATGCCCTTAGATTTTAAAAGTCACTAGATCACAGAACCTGCTCCTCAGAAAGAGTGTGTGTGTGTGTGTGTGTGTGTGTGTGTGTGTGTGTAACAATTGAAACTACGATAAGCATCTTTTTTGGTGGGGGAGCCATATGCTTAACAGATTTTTTCTATACTTTAAAAAAATTTTTTTTAATTGGAGGAAAATTGCTTTACAATGTTGTGTTGGTTTCTGCCATACAACAGTGCAAATCAGCCATAATTATACATACATACTCTCCCTCTTGAGCCCCCTACCCTCCCACATTGCACCCCTCTAAGTCATCACAGAGCACAGGCTGGCTTCCTTGTGTTACATAGCAGCTTCTCACCAGCTATCTAGTTTTCACCTGATAGTGTACATGTATATTGATGCTACTTTCTCCATTCATTCCACTCTCTCCTTTCCCAACTGTGTCTACAAGTCCATTCTCTACTTCTGCATCTTCATCCCTTCCCTGCAAATAGGTTCATCAATACCATTTTTCTAGATTCCATATATATGTGTTAATATACAATATTTGTTTTTCTCTTTCTGACTTACTTCACTCTGTATAACAGGATTTAGGTTCATCCACCTACCTAGAACTGACTCAAATTCAGTCTTTCTATGCCTGAGTAACATTCCATTGTATATATGTACTATATCTTCTTTATCCATTTACCTATAGATGGACATCTAGGTTGCTTCCATGTCCTGTCTATAGTAAACAGTGCTGCAATGAACTTTGGGGTATATGTGTCTATTAGAATTGTGGCTTTCTCAGGGCATGTGCCCAATAGTAGAATTACTGGGTCATATGGTAGATTTATTCCTAGCTTTTAAAGGAATATCCATACTGTTCTCCATAATGGCTGTATCAGTTTACATTCCCACCATCTGATAAGCATCTAATTATCAATTATACTCAGCAAATTATGCCTCTGACTTACATTCATAACCTAGGGGTTAAATCAAGTATTTAATCAAGTATTTAATATAGACATTAGAGGCTGTTAGTATATTAAACATATGTTTATATATTCCAACAAGGTGATTTTTAAATATTTTATTATAATTTGTATTATTAATTATTGGTCATTTGAAAGATGCCAGTCACTATCCAAAGACTTTATGTTACCTCATTTAATCTTTAAAACATTCTATGACATTATCCTGGCAGTACTGACTGCTCCTTTTGCTTGGGAGTTTTCTCACTATCTGATGTTAGTTCTATGAATAGAAGCTTAAGCTAGAGACTTGGGAGAGAATCTCTCACTGAGAGATGGGCAACAACAATGACAATGACAAAGTGCAGAACCTCAAAGCATTCATAATTTATAAGGAAAAAATAAGGCAGGCGTCCAATCAAATCAAACATTATATGCTGGATGGATCATAAAAATAATTTTCAAATGTTAAGTGGTTTTCTAGGCAAACTGTCAGGCTCTTCTTTCCTTCATTCCATTCAGGATCCTTACGTGCTCTGAAGTGAATACCTACAAGGCTCCTTACTAAGAACTGTCCCTCTCTTATCCATATGGTCACCATGGGTGCCGCCCCATTAAATGTGATGCCCTTTCCCTGGCCAGTGTTGGTGGTTCAGGGCTGGTCCCCTACCAAAGCCTACCCAATGACAGAAGCCATTGCCTAGTGAGAGCTGATTGGTTCAGATATAAACCCCGACCCTCAGATTTACCTGAACCCTTTCATGGAAGTTTTGGGACAAGACTGATGTAAAGGACCCAGGCTTTTTGTGGCTGCCCACGTGCTAAGGTATAAAAACTAGGACTTTTTGTGGCCTTGTTTCTCATCTTGTAAATCACAGGAAGAGGATTTCAGCCTGTGGAAAGAAACAAAGATGAAATAAGATATGTGAGGAGTTATTCAAAGGGTCTTGAACCCCGAGTCCATTTGCTCACACAGACTGAAGTGCAGACACATGCCAGGTTTTAAATTGCTTATGATACCCAACTAACACAGAAAATCGCTGTTTTCACTTAATACACCTGAAACTAGTTTTCTAGAACCAAGGGTCCTTAAAAGCACATGGTCCCGGTAGGTCTCACATCTCTGGTTCCAGTTTAAGTCCACCCAGCCAGATTTGGTCACTGCCTGATTTCTGCATTTAGACCTTTCTAGATAGTATATTCAAAAGCAGAGACATTACTTTGCTGACTAAGGTCCGTCTAGTCAAGGCTATGGTTTTTCCTGTGGTCATGTATGGATGTGAGAGTTGGACTGTGAAGAAGGCTAAGCGCCGAAGAACGGATGCTTTTGAACTGTGGTGTTGGAGAAGACTCTTGAAAGTCCCTTGGACTGCAAGGAGATCCAACCAGTCCATTCTGAAGGAGATCAACCCTGGGATTTCTTTGGAGGGAATGATGCTAAAACTGAAGCTCCAGTACTCTGGCCACGTCATGCGAAGAGTTGACTCATTGGAAAAGACCCTGATGCTGGGAGGGATTGGGGGCAGGAGGAGAAGGGGACGACCGAGGATGAGATGGCTGGATGGCATCACGGACTCAATGGACGTGAGTCTGAGTGAAGTCCAGGAGTTGGTGATGGACAGGGAGGCCTGGCGTGCTGCGATTCATGGGGTCGCAAAGAGTTGGACACGACTGAGCGACTGAACGGAACGGAATGGAGATGTGAGCATTGACCTACCTTTCAACTTGATGTCTTTGTTCTCTCAGTTAGGGCTTCCCCACCCTCATCTCATTCTGCAGAACTCCATCTTGATTATCCTTTGAAGACAGGGTAATAGGACAGATTCCAAAGAAACTGTGACACCCAGGGGCAGGTGTGGACAGTGCCGAAGCTGTGTCAGATGGCGCCAGAGCTGCTGTGGGAGAATTTGAGGAAGGAGCAAGCGGATCCAACTACAAGGGCCAGGGAGGTCCACAGGGATTTAGCTAACCCTCCAAGGCTGGTGGGACTCTAATCAGTGGAGAGGACTGGGATTATTAAGTGGAAGGAAACTTGAAATGAATATTTCTAGCAGAAGGAAACTGTGAGGAAATGGGTAAGTCCACCTTTAGTGGAACTCTAAGTAAAAAAGCCTTCCATCTTGATTCCTATATTATTCAGTAGATTTGACTCCAACTGACTTCATCCTTTCAAAAAATTTTTGCAGGGAGAGGGAGACAGTTGATTCCAGGCCTGCTGTTTTGAAAAAAAAAAAAAAGGAATATCTTCAGAAAATATGGAAAATTATGAAATCACCTATAATCTTTCTACCTACTCAGATACAATCTCAACTAATATTTGTCGATCTGCTTATTACCTCTTTTTAAAGCATCTAAACATTTATATAAAAGTAGATTTGAGCCATTTATACAGTGTGGCATCCCAGTTTTTTTCACTTTGAATATTTTATGAGAAAAATGTCATTAAATATACACAACATGATTCTACATCATTGTCATTAAAAGGCCTCATGGCATTCTCTGTGTGGGTTTATAGTAATGTCTTAACCAGTTCCCCCTTGGCAGACATTTAAGCTGCTTCCAATCAGGTTGCAAGTATGCATGTGTGTGTCTCTGCTATTATATAAAAAACCATGATGACAGATCTTTACACATTTGTTTGTTGTTTTGTTAAGATAAATTTCAACAAGTGGGATTGCTGTGTTAAAGGACTTTCATATTTTCAAGTCCTTTGATATATATTGTCAAATGCCCTTAGCAATGTGCCACTTTACATGCCCACCATCACTGTATGAAACAATCAATTTTCCTCACCCTTTACAGACTTTTTAGACCCAGTTTTATTCTTTACTATCTGTCCAGTAGGTAAAATCCAGATATCATGGTTATACAATTTCAGTTCGGTTCAGTCGCTCAGTTGTGGCCGACTCTTTGAGACTCTATGAACTGCAGCATGCCAGGCCTCCCTGTCCATCACCAACTCCTGGAGTTTACCCAAACTCATGTCCATTGAGTTGGTGATGCCATCCAACCATCTCATCCTCTGTTGACCCCTTCTCCTCCTGTCCGCAACCGTTCCCAGCATCAGGATCTTTTCAAATGAGTCAGTTCTTCACATCAGGTGGCCAAAGTATTGGAGTTCAGCTTCAACAACAGTCCTTTCAATGAACACCCAAGACTGATCTCCTTTAGGATGGACTGGTTGGATTTCCTTGCAGTCCAAGGGACTCTCAGGAGTCTTCTCCAACACCACAGTTCAAACCATCAGTGCTTCAGTGCTCAGCTTTCTTTATAGTCCAATTCTCACATCCACACATGACTACTGAAAAAACCATAGCCTTGACTGGACGGACCTTTGTTGACAAAGTAATGTCTCTGCTTTTTAATATACTGTCTAGGTTGGTCATAACTTTCCTTCCAAAGAGTAGGCATCTTTTAATTTCATGGCTGCAATCACCATCTGCAGTGATTTTGGAGCCCAGAAAAATAGTCAGCCACTGTTTCCACTGTTTCCCCGTCTATTTCCCATGAAGTGATGGGATGACATGATCTTAGTTTTCTGAATGGTGAGCTTTACGCCAACTTTTTCACTCTCCTCTTTCACTTTCATCGAGAGGCTTTTGAGTTCCTCTTCACTTTCTGTCATAAGGGTGGTGTCATCTGCATATGTGAGGTTAGTGATATTCTCCTGGCAATCTTGATACCAGCTTGTGTTTCTCCAGCCCAGCATTTCTCATAATGTACTCTGCATAGAAGTTAAATAAGCAGGGTGACAACATACAGCCTTGACATACTCCTTTTCCTATTTGGAACCAGTCTGTTGTTCCATGTCCAGTTCTAACTGTTGCTTCCTAACCTGCATATAGGTTTCTCAAGAGGGAGGTCAAGTGGTCTAGTATTCCCATCTCTTTCAGAATTTTCCAGTTTGTTGTGATCCACACAGTCAAATGCTTTGGCATAGTCAATAAAGCCAGAAATAGATGTTTTTCTGGAACTTTCTTGCTTTTTCCATGATCCAGCAGATGTTGGCAATGTGATCTCTGGTTCCTCTGCCTTTCCTAAAACCAGCTTGAACATCTGGAAGTTCATGGTTCACATACTGTTGAAGCCTGGCTTGGAGAATTTTGAGCATTTACTAGCATGTGAGATGAGTGCAATTGTGCAGTAGTTTGAGCATTCTTTGGCATTGCCTTTCTTTGGGATTGGAATGAAAACTGACCTTTTCCAGTCCTGTGTCCGCTGCTGAGTTTTCCAGGTTTGGTGGCATACTGAGTGCAGCACTTTCACAGCATCATCTTTTAGGACTTGAAATTAGCTCAACTGGAATTCCATCACCTCCACTAAGTTTGTTCATAGTGATTCTTCCTAAGACCCACTTGACTTCACGTTCCAGGATGTCTGGCTCTAGATTAGTGATCACACCATCGTAATTATCTTGGCTGTGAAGGTCTTTTTTGTACAGTTCTTCTCTGTCTTCTTGCCACCTCTTCTTAATATCTTCTGCTTCGGTTAGGTCCATACCATTTCTGTCCTTTATTGAGCCCATCTTTGCCTGAAATGTTCCCTTGGTAGCTCTAATTTTCTTGAAGAGATCTCTAGTCTTTCCCATTCTATTGTTTTCCTCTATTTCTTTGCATTGATCACTGCGGAAGGCTTGCTTATCTCTCCTTGCTATTCTTTGGAACTCTGCATTCAGATGCTTATATTTTCCTTTTCTCCTTTGCTTTTCCCTTTTCTTCTTTTCACAGCTATTTGTAAGGCCTCCTTAGACAGCATTTTAAAAAATTTTGCTTTTTTGCATTTGTTTTTCTTGGGGATGGTCTTGCTCCCTGTCTCCTATGCAATGTCACGAACCTCCATCCATAGTTTGTCAGGCACTCTGTCTATCAGATCTAGTACCTTAAATCTATTTCTCACTTCCACTGTATACAATTTTATGTCCTTTATTAATATACAAATTTTATATGATTATTGATCTCTCATGTATTTTATTAATGATTTATCCATTCATATCATTTTCACATTTTTATAATGAATGTTACTCACCTTTTTGTGATTGATCAAAAGAATTTTTAAAATATCTAATGTTAATTATCTATTATTTAAACAAGTTGAATGTATGTTTTAAATATATCCTTTGTGATTTAACTTGATAATGTGGGAGGTTTTGCCACATAAGTTTTACATTTTTATTTATAGTCATACTCTTTCTTTTATGGTTTCTGATGTTAATGCCTTTGCTAAAAAGAATTTCCCTAACCCTAAGAAGCTAAAACTATGCACCTATGCTTTCTTTTAGTATTTTCATGATTTAGATGGTTGCATTCAATCTCTATTTGTGTGGAATTTATATTTTATGTAAGGTGAGAAGTAAGACTCTAACTTTATTTTTTTTCCAAATATCTAAAACTGACACCATTTGTGTCAATTTTATCACATATTAATGTCACCTTTATCACATATTAATTTTCATGCATAGTTGATCTTGTTTCAGATGATCTATGCTCTTCCAGTGATCTGCCAGCCTACCCTCTGCCAGTCTCATTATCCAGCATTTGAATCTAGTAGGGCAATTCCCTCCATGTAGCCTTCCTTTTTTGGAAAAAAAAAAAAAAAGGCTCTTCTTAAGCATTTATTCTTCCAGAAGTACTTTGGAATCATTTTGTTAAGTTCCTTCCAAATCCCATTGATATTTTGGATGGAATTGCCTTAAATTAATAGATTAAACGTGGGACATTGACATCTTTACAAGACTTCCAGAAGCACAATACATCTTTCTGTTTGTTCAAGTCCTCTTTCATGCTCCTTACTAAAATTTTGTCATTTTTTCCATTTAGGTCCTGTACATTTCCTGTTAAAGTTATTCCTGGGTGTTACATATTTATTTGCTACTGTGAGTTAAGTCTCTTTGGCATAATACTTTATAGAAAGTTCATGCTGGTATATAGCAAGCCATTGAGAAATATGTATGTATAGACAGAGGTAGAGGTAACAGGTAGAGACTGAGATAGACATTGTCGAACCTGTCTGGTGCAGCAGGAGCTATGGAAGAACTCCTGAGAAAGAGGATGAGATAGAAATGTCCTGACTTCTCTGTTTCATCCCAACACTTTTCTAGAAGTTTCTGAGGGGTTTCTTGTTTATCTTGGCTGTCCTCAGCACCTACTGGATGCTAAAAGAATGAAGTGAAGTGAGGTGAAGTGAAGTTGCTGCTACTGCTAAGTTATTTCAGTCGTGTCTGACTCCATGTGACCCCATAGATGGCAGCCCACCAGCCTCCCCCGTCTCTGGGATTCTCCAGGCAAGAACACTGGAGTGGGTTGCCATTTCCTTCTCCAATGCATGAAAGTGAAAAGTGAAAATGAAGTCACGCAGTGAAGTTGAACCTACTTAAATACAAATGATTGACGTGCTGACTCTCTGGAACCCTGCCACACTTTGACATCCCTCCCTGGTGATGGTTCCCTGTTTCATATCTTCTCCCTTTGCTTAGTTCAGCATTGTTGATGGCAGAGTCTATGTTTTTCCCATGTTTGTGTTCCTCACATGATCTAACCCAGCCTGGCACAAAGCTCAACCAATGCTCATGTATAGATGTCCTCATCTATAAAGTGGGAATCTTGAACATCTGCCCTTTGAAAAGCCTGTGTGATAGAGTGATTCCTCTTGGTCTCCTAGCTTTGGGGAGGTGAGAAGTGGGTTTTCCTTCCTTCTGTGCTGCCTGCATGTGTTTGTTCTCCTCCTGATGAGCATCTGGAGCCAGACACCATCGCTCTCAGACAGAACATGTCAGGTACTTGCTCAGGAGCAGCAGGGCCATAAATCTATGCTGCGTCCCTGTGGTTACTTAGGGAGCCCTGGGGCCCAGCCAGAAAGAGGGGCACTGCAGACAGAGAAGGCTCTGGCCACTGTCCCAGCCTCCCAGCGACAGCCCAGCCAGCATTTCCCTCTCTCTAGTTTGGAACCAAGGTCCTGTCCCCTGTAGAGGGCAAAGGTGGCCTCCAGCCAAGAGGTTCTGAAATGCACCAACATCCTCCTACCAGACATTCAGAGAGACAGAAGGGATCAGTTAGCAAAATGACTGTGACAGGAACCAGGGCAGCTGGAATCTGGTTCTGTACTTCATTCCTTCACCATTACACAGGCAAGCATAGGCAGATCCCCCTTCTACTCTCTGCAGGTGTGAGGAGTAAATGAAACATTATATTAAACTGCTTGGCTTAAGTCCTGATCACAGCAAACAATTAACAGAGGCAGTTGTAAATGTCATTATTATTATTTGTCCTGATAGCAGCAATAGTAACTTGTTCTCACTATAATCTCCAAAGCATTTATCCCACTTTAGAGATGAGGAAACTGGGCCAAGAGAGATAAAGTGACTTACTCACAGTGCTTCTACTGAAAATCAAAGTCACTGGTTAATAGCCAGCTAGTTACTGTAATGCACAGGGATTATGCTACTAAGTCCTAGGGGAAGGACAGACACTATCATTCAGCTCCATTCAGCTCCAGAGCCAGACAGGTGCCCTCACTGTAGTTGCATAATGGCTAGAATGCTTCCAGAACTTACTCTAAATGCTTTGTAGTCTAATCCTCAAATCCCATGAACAAGGAGGCCCCGGGCTGTCATTGGCTCTGATTGGGTTAGAGTGTCCACTTCTAGAGCTGGAAGGGAGGGTCAGCCTAAGCCCAGCAGACAGCAGTGGGCACAAAGGTATGTGGAATGGAGGCTAAGGGCCCAAGCAGGATGGGTGTGTGTGTGGTCTTAAAACTTTGCCAAAATGTTTACAGAGACGCTCTCTCTGGATAGTGGAATAAGAAGTTGATTTCTCTTTTGTTTTCTATTTTTCCAGAGCTTTACCATAAATAAGCACATAGTTTGATAACTTTTTAAAAGCTATTTTTATTTAGTAGTTAAATAATACAAATAATATAGTTATATTAGATACGTTGAATTTTAAGAGTTTCAGTTCAGCTCAGTTCAGTTCAGTTGCTCAGTCGTGTCTGACTCTTTGCGACCCTATGAATTGCAGCACGCCAGGCCTCCCTATCCATCACCAACTCCTGGAGTTCACTCAGACTCACGTCCATCAAGTCAGTGATGCCATCCAGCCATCTCATCCTCGGTCGTCCCCTTCTCCTCCTGCCCCCAATCCCTCCCAGCATCAGAGTCTTTTCCAATGAGTCAACTCTTCACATGAGGTGGCCAAAGTACTGGAGTTTCAGCTTTAGCATCATTCCTTCCAAAGAAATCCTAGGGTTGATCTCCTTCAGAATGGACTGGTTGGATCTCCTTGCAGTCCAAGGGACTCTCAAGAGTCTTCTCCAACACCACAGTTCAAAAGCATCAATTCTTCGGCACTCAGCCTTCTTCACAGTTCAACTCTCACATCCATACATGACTACTGGAAAAACCATAGCCTTGACTAGATGGACCTTAGTCAGCAAAGTAATGTCTCTACTTTTGAATATGCTATCTAGGTTGGTCATAACTTTTCTTTCAAGGAGTAAGCATCTTTTAATTTCATGGCTACAATCACAATCTGCAGTGATTTTGGAGCCCAAAAAAATAAAGTCTGACACTGTTTCCACTGTTTCCCCATCTATTTCCCATGAAGTGATGGGACCGGATGCCATGATCTTCGTTTTCTGAATGTTGAGCTTTAAGCCAACTTTTTCACTCTCCTCTTTTACTTTCATCAAGAGGCTTTTTAGCTCCTCTTCACTTTCTGCCATAAGGGTGGTGTCATCTGCATATCTGAGGTTATTGATATTTCTCCCAGCAATCTTGATTCCAGCTTGTGTTTCTTCCAGTCCAGTGTTTCTCACTGGGGCTGGATATTTGAAGCCTCAGTCCCAGTTCTGGCTCTGAATGAGCGTGGTCATGTCACTTGTCTGGCCTCAGTTCCACTATCCGTAAATGAGAGAAGGGTCACACAACCTCTGCAGTCTCTTCCAGTTATGATTCTCTCCCCTTCTATGTACATACAGCAAGTGAAAAGGCGCAGATCTGCTGGGTCCTAGGAGATCCGTCTGAATGTGAAGAGACCCTTGAACAACACAGCTTTGAACTCTTTGGATACTCTTACACAGATTTTTTTTTCAGTGAATATGTACTATGTAACATAACTACACAATCCCCAATTGATCTGTGGATACAGAAGACCAGGGCTGACTGCAAACCCTTCTGTCTTGACCCCTAAACTCCTCTTCAGCCCCTCTCCCCACCCCCATTGTTCTAGAATCAACTGCTACTTTCTCTAGTTGCAGCAAGCAGGGGCTCCTCTTCACTGTGGTTCATGGGCTTCTTGTTGCAGTGGCTTCTCTTGTTGCAGAGAATAGGCTGTAGGGTAAGTGGGCTTCAGTAGTTGTGGCCAGTTGCTCCCCGGCCTGTGGACATCTACCCAGCGTCCCCTGCATTGGCAGATTCCTAACCACTGGATCATCAAGGAAGTTCGGTTTGTTTTTGTTTGTTTGTAATTTTGTTTTAACTGAAGTAGACTTACTGCATCATGTTAGTTTCGTGTATATAACAAGTCATTCAGTGATTCAACTGTATATATATATATATATATATTCTTTTTCTGTAATTATTGCTTAATAGAAATCAGTTCTGAATAAAAATGGGCACATTTATATAGTTGAGAGAGTTGCTTCAGAAGTTGAACATGCTCCCAGAGCTGCTAAAAGAGTGCCCTCCTCAGTGGAGACCAGTTAGCTGACTCCAGCCCTGAGAAATCTCTCCATCCCTAAGAGAGAATTAACGTTACTGACTGGGCCTACTGTGTGTCTGGCCTAATACAAAGTGTGTTATACACATCATCTGATTTAAACTTATAATGTTGTTACCATCATTTATTCGACAAGCAACTAAATACTAAGGTCTCCTGCACCATTATTGAATGCTTGCCTTCCCATAAAGATCCTTGGAAGGAAGAAATGCTCTTTGTTCACCTTCATATGTCCCTCAGACCCTAACACAGGGCTCGATAAACACTTGCTAGTCATTAGAAACCTCCTCCTATCACTGCTTTTGGGCTCCATAGAGGATTATTCCTAATATCAAAGGTTTGACCAGCTCCTAGGTTAAAAGAATGATGACCACATTAAAGGGGAGGATAAGGAACAACAGATTAGTTGATTATCCACTGTTGACAGGAAGCTGTCACTTTAAAGAGTTGTCCTGCTATGCACAGGGCATTTAGGAACTAGGACATTAGACAGGTAGACTTTGATCAGGAACAGGTTAGAAAGTTCAGGATTAGGGGTGTCTGGAAGCAATCTGAGAGCACTGGGAATTTTATTTATATTGAAATACAGTGGCTGTACAATATTATGTTAGTTTCAGGTATGCTCCATAATGATTTGTCATTTACATACATTATGAAATGATCACCACAATAAGGCTAGCAACCATCTGTCCCCATACGGAGTCATTACTACAGAACTGACCATATTCCTTATGTTGGATATTACATCCCTGTGACTTGTTTATTTTATCACTGGAGATTTGTACCTCTTAATCCCTTTCTCCTATTTTGTCTAACCTGTCATCTCTTCCATTCTGTTTCTTCTTTATATCTATTAGTCTGTTTTCCTTTTGTTTGGTTTGGTTTCTAGATTCCACATGTAAATGAGATCGTGCAGTGTCTTTTTCTATCTGATTTATTTCACTGAGCATAATATACTCTAGATCCATCCGTGTTATTACAAATGATAAGATTTCCTTTTCTTATTAGATGAGTAATTTCCCACTAGGTGTGTGTTTGTGTGTATACATATATCACATCTTTATCCATTCTATCTATGGGCACGTAAGTTGCTTCTGTATCTTGGCTATTGTGAATGATGCTGCAGTGAGCATTGGAGTGCATATATCTTTTCTAATTAGCATCTTTGTTTTCTTTGGGTAAATACCCAGAAGTGCAATTGCTGGATTATATGGCAATTTTATTTTTAATTTTTTATGAAGATCCATACTGTTTTCCATGGTGGCTGCACCAATTTACATTTCTACCAATAGCACAAGAGGGTTCCCTTTTCTCTACATCCTTGCCAATACTTATTTGTTGTCTTTTTGATGGAAAACAAAAGCAAAAATAAACACATGGGACTATATCAAACTAAAAGCTTTTGCACAGCAAAGAAGACTATCAGTAAAAATAAAAGGGCAGCCTACTGAATAGGAAAATATATTGGCAAACAATAACCCAGAAGTGCAATTGCTGGATTATATGGCAATTTTATTTTTAATTTTTTATGAAGATCCATACTGTTTTCCATGGTGGCTGCACCAATTTACATTTCTACCAATAGCACAAGAGGGTTCCCTTTTCTCTACATCCTTGCCAATACTTATTTGTTGTCTTTTTGATGGAAAACAAAAGCAAAAATAAACACATGGGACTATATCAAACTAAAAGCTTTTGCACAGCAAAGAAGACTATCAGTAAAAATAAAAGGGCAGCCTACTGAATAGGAAAATATATTGGCAAACAATCTATCCAGTAAGCGAGTAATATCCAAAATATACAAAGAACTAACACAACTCAATATCAAGAAAATAAACAACCCAATTTAAAAATGGGCAGAGGACCTAAATAGATATTCTTCCAAAGAAGACATACAAATGGACAACAGGCACATGAAAAGATGTTCAGGATCACTAATCATCAGAGAAATGCAAATCAAAACCACAGTGAGATATCACCTCACACCTGTCAGAGAGCATTGGGATCTTGGACAAGGGTTAGAGTTGAAAGGAAGGGAAGATTGCAGGAGGAGAGTGGATTTCCAACACAAAATTCACTGGAAAAATAGAAAGAGTAAAAGAAAGACAATCAAACAGATCAAACTTCCTTCTACACAATTTTGCCTACAAGAAGTTCTGGTTTTAGGGATGGGATTCGATGTTGGGATCAAAAAAGTGGGTCAAAAACAAGAACAAAAAAAAAGTGTCTAGAGAAGCCCATTGAAGGAAGAAAGTTTTCCTTATTTTGAGTGGCAGTTAAGGCTGAAATCAACCTGCCCTTTTCATTCACTCATTCATTCTATTACTCATCTAATAAATATTGAGCACATAGGATCCATCAGACAGTGTACTGGCTCCTCAGATGAGCAAAAAGAAACAATGTGCCTGCTCTCATTGAGTTAAAATCTAGAGAGAGGGGCAGATATTGATCCAATAATCACATGAAGGTGTGAGTATAAAACGCAAAGCAAGAGGAATGCCATGAAGGAGAGAGATGTGGTTTTCTGAGAGTAGAGGAAAAAGGAACCTCACCTAGACTAGGGTGGTGAGGGGAAAGACAATCTTCCCTGAGGAATTAACCCCTGACTTGAGATGTGAAGAACCATGGGCCCCTGGCAAGGAATAAACCACAGCAAGCGGAGACGACTCATTTTTAATGGGTCTAGCCGAAGCAAGACTAGTAGTACTGGTATGCAGACAATCTAAGGTTAAGACCTACACCCTCCAGGACCCACCTATGAGATATTCAGCAAAGTCATTTGTACTTTCTGGGCCTCCATTTGATGATCTGTAAAATGGGAATGATGGACTAAAATGACATTTCTCTAAATGTGGTCTTCTGATCTGCAGCAGAAGACACATGAAAAACGGGTTACTTGTGAAAAATACAAATTCCTGGACCTCACTTTATACCTACTGGATCAAAGTATCTTGGGCTACAATTCTTGTACCTCCTCATATCTAGAAAAGAACTAAAACTCTTCATAGTTATGTCTGCTCCTTGTGACTAACAGAAATGTTTTGCAAAAAAATATGTGCTTGATTGCATGTTCTCCCCCTTCACCAAAATCATATATGTACTGACCTTCCCTTCTACCTCTTTGGAGCTATTTCTCAGACCTGTCTGAAATGCTGTCTTCCTAAATAAAATTTAACTCACAAGTCAAAAAAAAAAAAATTACACACACACACACATATATATATATCTAAGGCTAGGTCCCAAGATCTGCATTTTAAGACTACTCTAGGTGGCTCTTATGCTCAGTAAAGTTTGAGCATCTGGGTAGGCAAATTTTACCTGCTAAGTGGCTCTTTCTTTCTTTCTAAATTCCTAGATTCCCAGTGGAGCAGCACCAAGAAGAGGTAAAGTGGGCAGTCCTCCAGACTGAGTGAAGGAACCTACTAAAGTTTTCAGGTAACAACAAAAGGTCTGAGCTTTTATACCTGGAGTTGGTCCAGCTGTTTTAGGGACAAGTTCCCCAGACTGACTTGACAGACTAGGTGGCTCTTATGCTCAGTAAAGTTTGAGCATCTGGGTAGGCAAATTTTACCTGCTAAGTGGCTCTTTCTTTCTTTCTAAATTCCTAGATTCCCAGTGGAGCAGCACCAAGAAGAGGTAAAGTGGGCAGTCCTCCAGACTGAGTGAAGGAACCTACTAAAGTTTTCAGGTAACAACAAAAGGTCTGAGCTTTTATACCTGGAGTTGGTCCAGCTGTTTTAGGGACAAGTTCCCCAGACTGACTTGACAGGAAGTAGCTCTAGACTGATTTTTTTTTTTAAGGTTTATGAGTGTTTTGCTAATATTTATTTTTGTTTATTTATTTACTTGGCTGTGCTGGATCTTATTTGCAGCCCATGAGACCTTTGATCTTTGTTGCAGTGTGTGATATCTTTAGATGAGGCATGTGGGATCTAGTTCCCTGACCGCGGATAGAACCAGTGCCCCCTGCATTGGGAGTGCAAAATTTTAGCCACAGGACCACCAGGGAAGTCCCTGAATTTTTTTTTTTTTTCCTTTTACCTTCCACTCCACTCCTGGGATTTACTTGAAAATATATATTTACTGGTCTGTTCCCTGCCCTTTTCCCTCCCTTCTTCTTTCCCTTCTCACGGCTCTGGTTCTCTGCAGTTTGGGGAGCCAGTGGAGTTTCACAAAGATCTCCCCTTCCTTCCCTGCCTTTCTAGGGCATGAATAGTCACCTCTGATGTGATGGATTATAGCCTGTGAACCTCTTTGGTCTGATATGCAAAACTCTTGTTGACATTGATTCTACCAGAGATCAAGAATTACTGCCTGCTGGGCTAAGCTGTTTCCCTTTCCCTCTGCACAGCAAACTCACAGAACCCACCACCCACATACCCCACCCACCCCCAAGGCACCAACACCCAGACTGGTGGTCTCCAACCTCATTTTGAGTTTCTGTGTGAAGAACTATTTCCGCAGGTCCTGAGCTCTCCAGGTGTGGTAGAGCCAATCTCACCAGTTGCCTTTCAAAGGCCAGGTATATTATTTCCACCTACTGGCCAAAATGCTTGTATTAAAATGAAATAGTGCATATAAAGCACATAACTCCAGCCTAGCACACAGAAAACTCTCAACAAATGTTCGTGTCCTTTATATTTATGTTATTCTTCCAGCCACTGTTTGTTTATAGGTATTTATAAGGGAAAAAAAAAGAAATCAGTTATATCAACTGGCAAGTAAGAGGTTGAAAGTATCAGAGAGAGATCAACTAGGAAAATCTGTACCTACATGTTCTAGATACTGAGAATCCTGTTGTATGTTTTTAAGATATACAAAACGTCAACAATAACTAGCTGAGAGCTTTCTAGGGCCAGGCAGAGTTTCATTTAATCCTCATAAGAATTATTAAAATCCACATTTTACAAATAAACAGAAGCTTAACTAAACAAAGTCCCAAAGTGACAAAGCTAGGAAATGGCAGCAACTTGAATTTAATCCAATGTTTAATAAGCTACTTCCTTAGGTCTAACTGATATCTCTCATGCTGTCTTAGGAGGCTATATCTGCTCTCTCTGTCTCTCTCTCTGAGATAGACAAATAGACAACAGTTGATTTCCATCACAAAATCAATAACTTTTGAAGTCCTTAAAGGCAATTTTTAAATCAGGTCCCCTACGCTTCTTCTTGGAAGAAGTAAGGCTCAAGCCTGATACAAGCTCTTGCCCTCACTTGAGGTTCCCAGGGAGGGGTTAGCAGGAAAGATGCAGTCCTCAGATCTCACCCAGAGAAGGGCCCACGTTGTGTGGTAGCAGACAGACCAGAACAAATTCTGTCTCTCTGACCAGGGTCTCTGACCTGCTGAGATACCCAGAAATACCTGTCACTTTACCTGTGAGGTCAGCTTACAGTCAAACTCAGGTTATCTGAGAGATGAAAAGTGCCACCTTTGAGTCAAACCGTATCTGTTTTAATCCCATCTCTGAATAATATTGAGCAAGTTCATAAATCACTCTTATCCTCAGTTTCCTCACCTGTGAATTGGAGCCAATAGTGTCTTCTACAAAAGTGTTGTTTGCAGGGTTAAATAAGATGATGCCTGACACAGGCTTGATGCGTAACTATACTCATAGTTAATTAACATAGGGCTATTGGAAGAGGGCAATGCTTATGTCTAAATGGATAGTACTCTAAAGAATTAGGGAGATATTTGGAAGCTTTTCCAAGAACTTGTAATTCACACCACACCCTAACTGCTCTGTGCTATGTGCTCAGTTGCTTAGTCGTGTCCAACTCTTTGCGACCCTATGGACTGTAGCCCGCCAGGCTCCTCTGTCCATGGGGATTCTCCAGGCAAGAATACTGGAGTGGGTTGCCATGCCATCCTCCAGGGGATCTTCCCAATCCAGGGATCAAACCCAGGTCTCCCACATTGCAGGTGGATTCTTTACTACTGTCTGAGCCACCAGGGAAGCCCCTATCTAGAAGTTTCTACAAAATCTTCCACATACCCTATCCCCGAGCACTTACCAGGGAAGTCCCACAAGAGGCCGAAAACCAATGCTCCTCCTCCTTCTCCCTTCATCTTTTCATGACTCCCAAGGCAACCTTCCAAATCTGTGGGTCTGGCGTCCAGTAAACAGTAGAGAAACGCTGGGCATTTCCTGTCCCAGAGTTCCTCAGGACACAATCGAGATGGGCAAAGCCAACTGCCTCTTTCTCACACGCCTCCCTCCTCCACCATGTCCACGGGGCCTGACGTGATCTCACACACATTTCCCAAACATGTCCACCCCGATCCCTGGGTCCTGCCCAGTCACCTCTGCCAGAAGAGGCAGAGATCACGCTATGACATCACTTCCTTGCCTTGTTCCCTAGGGGCCCAGTCTGTCTACTCCAAAGCTTGGCTCTAACACTTTGTCCAGATACAATTTTTAGATGCCCCCAAGGAAAAAGGTTCCCACCACTTCTTCTAGACCTTTCTGAACTTGGTGGCCACCACAAGTGAAAATCCCCCAAAAGAGGTTTGATGGTTTGGCTCAAAGAACCCAAAAGAGGAAGAAGAGGAAGTCAGAGAAACACGAGACCTATGTCATATATTTATGTGTTTCCTTATTTAACTCACATTACTGTTCAATGTCAGGCACAATTCTCTCTACATCCTCAGATGCTCATTTCCATTATCCATCTTACACTGTGAACTCCAGGAGGACAAAGAAGGCCAGCGTCCATTTACTTTATTCTATGCAAGTTCTCCTCCACAATGAATGATAAAACACTGAATTCGTTCTGTTGCTCAAGAGTAGTAGAGGTTACACCAAGTAAAGTTAGCAGGAGCAAACAAAAATAAGAAGCAACAGGGGGGCGATCAACTGATCAAGGGGCCCTGCCAAGAATTTGTCACTGAAGGAGCCCCTACTAGGGATTCAGAAAAAGTGTGGAGTAAAGCAATGTGTCCACTGCTTTCAGTAGATTCTCAGCAAGGTCTAGGACCAAAAAAGATAAAGAACAACTGGGAAGGGATATCACTTTTTCTTTTGAAATTTGGAGTGAGGCTTCCATCATGTTCAACTCTGTAGAACCCTATGGACTGCAGCCTGCCAGGCTCTTCTGCCCATGGGATTCTCCAGGCGAGAATAATGGAGTGAGTTGCTGTGCCCTCTTCCAGCAGATCTTCCTGACCCAAGGATCAAGCCCGTGTTTCTTACGTCTCCTGCACTGGTAGGAGAATTCTTTATTACTAGCACCACTGGGAAGCTCAGTATTACAGAGGACATCAGTATAATAGTAGTGCTGTTTGAGGATGAGTGTCTTTTATGAGCCAAGTCTCAGGCTAAATCATTACAGACTATAGTTCCTTTAATTCTTGCAACCACCTATGTTGCTGTGCATTATCTCAAGAAATAGAAAGCATTATTCCCAAGTCTCAGATGAAAAAACGAAGGCTGAAAGAGTTTATGTACCTTGCCCAAGATCACACATCTGGTCAACCAAAGCTAGGATTCAAACTCTGAGTCCATGCCAAGCTGACCTCAGTGGCATAAAAAGCCATGGGGGAGGAGTCAAACCTTCAGGCTATGGACCCTGATTCTGCCCTAGGTAAATTCTTCCCCCTTTCTGGACCTTTGTATCCCTGCATGTAAAATAAGAGAGTGAGACTAAATAAACATTTGATGCAACAGTGTTTACAAAGTATGCAACAGATATTTTCTGTAATGGGTCAGAGAGCAGATATTTTAGGTTTTGCAAGACAGCCTGTCTCTGTTACAGCTCCACAGCTCTGTCATGGTACCGTGAAAGCACCCAGAGACATACCCAAGTGAACAGGCATGGCTGTGTTCCATAAACTTTATGTACAAAAATAGGTTCAAGGCTAGATTTGGTCCATGGGATTATACTTTGCTGACCCTGGGCCAGATGATCCGTAGGGTCCTTCTGAGTCTGACATTTCAGAAGTCTGGGTCCTGATTCTAGCAGTGGAGCCCAAAGGGACCAATGCTTTGAAAAGTCAGCTGTACAGAGCTTGTTCCCATAACTTTTGTTTTGTCGTGTTTGACAATGTCAACAAGTGTGGTTAGAAAGTAAATCCTGGGTATTCCTGGTGGTTCAGTGGTGAAGAATCCGCCTGCCAATGCAGGAAACACGAGTTCAATCCCTGGTCTGGGAAGATCCTACATGCCATGAAACAGCTAAGCCTGTGTGCTGCAACTATTGAGCCTGTTCTCTAGAGCCCAGGAACCACAACTACCGAGCCCATGCCTCCTAGAGCCTTGCTCTGCAAAAAGAGAAGCCACCACAGTGAGAAGCCTGCACACTGCAACTAGAGAGTAGCTCTCACTTGCCACAACTAGACAAAAGAAGACCCAGCACAGCCAAAAATAAATAAATGAAATTATATAGACACACACCCACATTAAAAAAGAAAGAAAGCAAACCCATTGCTCAAGGGAATAAAGAAAAAAAGTAAATCCTGGCAGTGGCAATACAAAGCAGCTCAGAAGAGCTTTAAGCTCCAGCAAAATCTCCATTGACTCCTGAGGTGGACAACTGTTAATACATCTGTCTTGTGAAGAGCATGGTGCAAACACAGCTGCGTGCCCACTTTTAAACCAGACTGCAACCCAAAGACCATTTCTTGAGAAATGTGGGGGCCACCACAGATTTTTGAACAAAGGATGGGCAAGGCCCATGGATGATAATGGCACAACCAGAATCTCTCAAGAAAACAGCATGTGCTCCCCTTCGCCCTCTGTCTGCAGCACTGTGAGTTGGTGTTGGTGATCCTTTTACCTTGTCCCACAGGAGACAGGGCATAGGGCATAAGGAAGAAAGGACACTTTCTTGGTTCCAGACCCAATAGGCTTTTCACACTCTGTGCTTTGACCCCCTTAAACCCCACCCCACCCCTCCCAGTTCAGGGCTCCTGGGCTCCCCTGGACCATGTGATGTGATTTTAGCCCCTGGTGACTTGGCAATTAATCTTCACCAGCTTATTGCAAAGGGCTGCTCTGAGCTCTCGCGTGCGCTCTCTCTCTCTCTCACTCACTCGCTTACCAGGAGATGTGGTGCAACCAGAATATTTGGGCTGGGGAAATCGTTGCTCACCAAAGATTGACAAACTATAATCACCAAAGAGAAAAGCAAGTTTGCCTCAAGGGAGCTGAAATCCCTCACTCCTGGGAGCCTCTGACTTGCTGACTTTGGAGGCACAGGATGCCTCAACGGCATAATACATCTGTCTTGTGAAGAGCATGGTGCAAACACAGCTGCGTGCCCGCTTTTAAACCAGACTGCAACCCAAAGACCATTTCTTGAGAAATGTGGGGGCCACCACAGATTTTTGAACAAAGGATGGGCAAGGCCCATGGATGATAATGGCACAACCAGAATCTCTCAAGAAAACAGCATGTGCTCCCCTTCGCCCTCTGTCTGCAGCACTGTGAGTTGGTGTTGGTGATCCTTTTACCTTGTCCCACAGGAGACAGGGCATAGGGCATAAGGAAGAAAGGACACTTTCTTGGTTCCAGACCCAATAGGCTTTTCACACTCTGTGCTTTGACCCCCTTAAACCCCACCCCACCCCTCCCAGTTCAGGGCTCCTGGGCTCCCCTGGACCATGTGATGTGATTTTAGCCCCTGGTGACTTGGCAATTAATCTTCACCAGCTTATTGCAAAGGGCTGCTCTGAGCTCTCGCGTGCGCTCTCTCTCTCTCTCACTCACTCGCTTACCAGGAGATGTGGTGCAACCAGAATATTTGGGCTGGGGAAATCGTTGCTCACCAAAGATTGACAAACTATAATCACCAAAGAGAAAAGCAAGTTTGCCTCAAGGGAGCTGAAATCCCTCACTCCTGGGAGCCTCTGACTTGCTGACTTTGGAGGCACAGGATGCCTCAACGGCAACCAGTGTCTCCTGCTCAGAAGAAAGGTGCTTCTCCTCTCCCTCCTGTACCACAGCAGGGACAGAAATCCTCCTTCAGGTCCCCAGAGATGCTAGCATACCTCATGAAGCAGAGGCCTCACACCTCCAATTCTTTTTTCATTTTAAGTTTCATTTACTGGGTACTCTGTATTCCAGCTGTGCCACCTGCCAGCTGTCGCCTTGGGCAACCATTCTGAGACTGAGTTTGCTCATCTCTACAATGTCAATAATAACAGCATCTATAAGATTATTATCAGAATTAAACCAGAAAATGTACATGAGGCATTTGGGGCACAATGTCTACTCTAGCACATGGTAAGCACTAAATTCCTGGCTGATAGACTATTACACTGTGCTAGGCACTTGACACGGTATCACATTTAATCCCCACCTCGGTCCTCTCAAATAGGCACTATTATGATCTTCATGTCACAAATGAGGAAACCATAGCTTAGAGTGGTTAAGTGACTTGCCCAAGGACACACAACTAATAAATTAATGGGCCTGGGACATAAACCTGGTCTGTTTGGTGCCAGTGTTCAGACTCTTAGTTACTTTACTAGCCTGCCCAAGGTCACATTAGCAGCTACTAAATAAAGGAAGCAGGATTAGTCACCAACTTGGCTCTTAGATCTTCAGCAGACTGAGTGCTGGCCTGGGAGGCAAGAAAGCCTGACCCAAGGAGCTCCTCTACAGAACCTTTTCACCCAGACAGCTCTGCCATGCCATCCCTTGCCTGACCTCTGCCTCGCTCAGGAACCTGATCACATTCTATCTTCTACTGTAATTTCCTTCAGGGCTAACACTGAACCTTCTGCTCCCTTTTTTTTTTTTTTTTTTTTTTAATCTCAATCTGATGCAGAGAAAAGGATGCAAGCTTTGGAGCCAGACAATCATGCTTTGAATACTCACGTTGCTTATTCATTGAATGGGTTTGGCCATGTCACAGGACCTCTCTGAACCTCAGTATCCTCATATGTAAAAGGAGATATTTCCCACCTTGCACTGTTGTAAAGATTTGAGTAAGGCACACAGAGTACCTAAAACAGTGCCTGCCACAGAGTAGGTCCTCTCTGAAGGGTGCTTTACCATCATCATCATCTCCTGAGGCACTTAGCTCAGTCTAGGTTATTATTTGCTTGATTTGATTCAACTTGATTCACCCACAGTGCCTAGCATGATGCCTTACACAGAGTAGGTGCTTCTGTGTATGGCTGGCTGAACCGAAAACTGGAGAGAGGTAGAGAGGGAGTACCGTGCAAAAGTGCATGACCACGGTGGAGAGGTCTCTTCCCACAGGTCTCTAAGCAGATCTCTGAATTTCCCACAGCCTTGGTCTCCCCACAGGTCAAACACTGTGGCATCTTCTCCTAGAGGGCCCACAGAAATGGGAGTTTGCAACATCAGAGGTTTCTAATGTAATCAGATGGATAATGAAAAGGTTCTTCTTCCCTGAGCCTTGAGTGAGTCAGAGCTCTGTGCCTGGCATTGCCCTGGGGAGTACCGAGAAAATGAAATATCCTCGTGACACCTAAACAAATGGTCAATTCTGTGGGTCAAATATCAGCCAGAGGGGTTAAGAGGCGTCTCCAGTGAAGGGAGGAAAGGCGCAGCAGATCATGAACACGGTGCTTAGTGGAGTCCTGGTACATGGCTCCTGTTAAGGCTAATACCTGTTTGCCTTATGATGGGATGTGTGTTTTGCTTTCGTGAAAGATGCCGATAAATGATAGCATGTCTGAAATCCACATCCGGACACCTAAATCAAGACATAAGTTCTCAATTAGGTAACAAACTATCTTCTTTTGTAACAAGTATAAACCAAATCTGTATCTCATACTTGCTCTTTTTTTTTTTCCTGGCCTTTTGCCACTGTAGAAAAATGTCAAATAGGCTAAGTTTTCACACTGCAGCTGGTTACTGTGACTATGTAGACACAGTCTCTGTAAATTCAGTGTGTGTTTCTGGCTGAGCAATAGCTGGTAAAATTAATGCCCAGGGAAGTGGGAAATGGGCCGCCACAATCAAAATGTGGACTTCAGACTTGCTCTCATTTGCCCCACTCTTTCCCTCCTACATCCCTGACTTTGTGCTAAACACCAGCTTTCTGCCAACTTACTGGCTTTCTCTTCCTCCTCCCACTCTGCCTTGGGAGTAAACCAGTTCAAGAGAAGTGCCATCATCCTAGACTTGAAGATACATGAAGATGATGGGAGCTGAGCGTATGAGACCCCACTCTCACCCCACTATGGATTATGCATAGGAGAAGGAGACAGCAAGGTTGCTGTCAGAGGCCACTTTATCCAACAAAGGAAGCTGACCACTGGAAACTAGAAAACCTCAAAAGACCATCTAGCTCAGGCCCTATCTCCAGACAGATTAGTACATGAGCCACCCAAGACAAAGGACAGTCTCTTCTCTTCACAAGGACCCCTGGCAGAGGCCTGCCTAAGTTTTCCCCATCTCACATCTCACTGTATAAGTCATGAGTAGCTGCCATGTGTGGCTTCCCTCTGCTCTGTGGGCCCGGGAAATGGAGTTTGAGAACCAGCTCTGCACCTGAGTAGTTATGTGAGTTCACCAACTTCCTCTACCTCCTGGACTACCTCCAAAATGAGAAAATGGGCAAGTGAGGGTTCTGCCAGCTCTGGAAGACTTGAATCACTATAAACCTGTGAATCTCTTATTTTAAAATCTTCAAATACAACTTAAGCCAGTTTAATTGAAATAGAAAAAGTGTTTTCAGGGTTCTCTCAACCACAGATTCCTTACTCTTAGGGAACTCCTTGAAATTCTATATTTTATGCATTTGAGAGTCTGTAAATTTTGGTGGGAGAAGAGTAAATCCTTAGATAGGTGTACAATATCCCCCAAAAGAGATTAGGGACCCACCTCTAGGATGAAGAACTAAAGTGTAAATCATCTTGAATGGTTTCCTGGTTCCTCATCCCTGAACACCAGGCTATACTGATTATCAAGGGCAGGAAGTAGGAAGATGCAGGATTCTGGATGAGAATAAAGGAAAGAATAGGCTTTACTTCTCAATCTCCAGCTATCACTACCCATTGCTCGCTCCATGTCTGCTAGCCATACAATCTCAGGAATCCACTAACCTTCTCTGAATCATGGTTTTCTCAACTTTCAATGGAGCGTGGTATGTTTCTCTTAAAGGTTATTGTGAAGAATAAAAGAAATTGAGTAAATGCTTGACTATCAGTGGAAACTCAATAAATGTAAGTTTCTTCCCACCACTAGTGGCTCGGATCCCAAAATTGACTATTTCGAAGATAGCTCCATCTATAACAATCAATTAACATTTATCTCAAATGTAAATTGGTATAGTCACTATAGAAAACAATGAGGAGGTTCCTCAAAGAATTAAAAATAGAGGTACTATATCACCCAGCAATCCTGCTTCTGGGTATATATCCAAAGCAAATGAAGACAGGATCTCAAAGAGACATCTGTACCCCCATGTTCAATGCAGCATTATTCACAAGAGCTAAGACTTGGAAATAAGTGTCCATCAACTGATGGATGGATGAAGATGATTGATATATATATATATATATATACAATGGAGTATTATTCAGCCAAGATAAAGAAAGAAATCCTGCCATTTGTAACAACATGGATAAAACTTGAGGGCATTGTGCTAAGTGAAATAAGTCACACAGAGAAAGGCAGATACTACATGATATCACTTATATATGACTCTTAAAAAAAAAAAGAACTCATAGAAACAGAGTTAAGTGGTGGTTACCATGGGATGGTAGAGAAGGACCAGGTGGGGAGATGTTGGTCAAAGGATACAAACTTCCAGTTATAAAATGAACAAGTTCTGAGGATCTAATGTACAGTATGGTGATTGTAGTAATACTATATTACATATGTGAAAGTTGCTAAGGGAGCAGATTTTAAATGTCTCACCGCAAAAAAAGAAATGGTAATTATGTGACATGTTGGAGGTATTAGATAACAGTATGATAGTAATCATTTTTCAATTTATAAGTGTCTCAAATCAACTTATATAATGTTATATGTCAGTTATATCTCAATAAAGCTGGGGGTGGGATTCACCCCCCTTCTTCTAAGGAAAAGCATGACATAGTAGCTAAGGGCTCAACTTTGGGTAGACGTGCGTTTGAGTTCAGCTCCCAACTTCTCTGCTTGATGGCCGTGTGAACACAGGCAAAGAGTTTAATTTTGCTGCACCTTAGCATCCCATCTGCAGAATGAAATGGTTATGAGAACAGTTTATCTTTCCTAGTGTTGTGAGAAAATGGGAAAAGTACTTAGCACGCTGTCTGGGACTGGGACATATGGATAAATGTTAACTAACATGAGGCTCTCCCTCAGCTTCCTTAGCCACACCTTCTCTCCTAGGTACCATTCATCCACCTTGGGGAGTGTGTCCCTATAGCTGAATGTCCAACATGGATATCAGGCAGAAAGGGGGGAAAAGTCAACAAATAATGGATTCTCCAAGTCCCCGCCCTATCCCCACCCCCACTGCCACTCCCAGATAGCCTACAGTTTGTTGCCGTTTCTTTCAGGAAAGAAACCACTTCAGTAAAATCCTGAGCACCCAGATAAAATTTCAAATGTGCCCCCAAACCATTCCATTTCCCCAACCTTGCATTATTTTCTGTTACACCTGTCCACCTAGGGCACATCTCAGAATTTGCCGACTTATTTGTCTGTCTCCTCCCACTAGAATATAAGCTCCCCGAGGACAGAGGGGTCTTTATCTGCTTGGTTCAGTTGCTATACCCGCAGCACCTAGAAGAGAACCCAGGGCAGACAGTGGATGCCCAATTAACAATCTGTTTAATGAATGAGTGAGTGAGCGAATGAATGAATGACAAGAAGCTTCCCACCAGAAAGGCTGCACAGGGAGGTTAAGGATGAGGGTTGCTCTCAGACATGACTCAAAGCCCTTTAACCTGCTTAACCATCGAATTCTGCCTCTTTTAGGTTCCACGCAAGTTGCATAGCCCCTTAAATCTGGGTGCTCACTCCAGACCCCCCTCATTAAAAACAAGCACCCCCACCCCCATTTTGAAACTGCGCGGTGAACAAGAAGGAAAAGAACCCCAGAGGGCCACTCGGGGTTNTGGGGGGTGGGGGGATGGAGGGCAGGGGAATCCCCACGCTGAGGTCGCCCTACCCCGCCGCCCTCACTGCACACCCTACGGCTTGCCCCCCGGGGGCGGCGGGGGCGCAACCGGCCTCGGAGCTCTACTGGGTGGCGGCGTCGGGGCTGCGGGCGCCTTCGCTGGACCCGCATTGCCCCCTAGTGCCGCGCGGAGTCAGGGCGCCGGGCTCCCCCGCCTGATGTCACCGCCGTGCAGTCAGCCCAGAGGCGGCTCATTGAAAGCAGACCCTCCCGGCGCTGGCTGGGCGGAGGCGCCGCTGTCCGCAGACCCGCCGCGGACCGGGCAGAGCCGGGCGCCCCCTGCCCCGCCAGCCTCTCCTCCCGCCGCTCCCCGCGAGCCCGGCCTGGCGCGCCTGACGTGGACCATTAAACTTGGAGCTGCCGCCTCGTCCCTTCTCTCCTCCTCCTCCCTCTGACAGGCGAGCGAGCGGCTCGGTGCAGGCAGGAGACGTGCTGCCGGGCTGGGCTGCCCGGGGGAGATGACTTCTCGCCAGGAGGGCACCCCTGGGAAGAAGACCACGGGGGAAGCAAAGTTTCAGGGCAGCTGAAGAGCCTTCCCCGCAGCCTTCTGAGCCCTGTCACCCCGCTGGCTATGGAGGGCGGACTCTAAAATGAATCCCGATCTGGACACCGGCCACAACACATCAGCACCTGCCCACTGGGGAGAGTTGAAAAATGCCAACTTCACTGGCCCCAACCAGACCTCGACCAACTCTACACTGCCTCAGCTGGACATCACCAGGGCCATCTCCGTGGGCCTGGTGCTGGGCGCCTTCATCCTCTTCGCCATCGTGGGCAACATCCTAGTCATCTTGTCTGTGGCCTGCAACCGTCACCTGCGGACGCCCACCAACTACTTCATCGTGAACCTGGCCATTGCCGACCTGCTGCTAAGCTTCACGGTTCTGCCCTTCTCTGCTGCCCTGGAGGTGCTCGGCTACTGGGTGCTGGGCCGGATCTTCTGCGACATCTGGGCCGCCGTGGACGTTCTGTGCTGCACGGCCTCCATTCTGAGCCTGTGCGCCATCTCCATCGACCGCTACATTGGGGTGCGCTACTCCCTGCAGTACCCATCACTGGTCACCAGGAGGAAGGCCATCTTGGCGCTCCTTGGTGTCTGGGTCCTGTCCACAGTCATCTCCATTGGGCCTCTCCTTGGGTGGAAGGAGCCGGCACCCAACGATGACAGGGAGTGTGGGGTCACTGAAGAACCCTTCTATGCCCTCTTCTCCTCCCTGGGCTCCTTCTACATCCTCTGGCGGTCATTCTGGTCATGTACTGCCGCGTATACATCGTTGCCAAGAGGACCACCAAGAACCTGGAGGCTGGAGTCATGAAGGAGATGTCCAACTCCAAGGAGCTGACCTTGAGGATCCACTCCAAGAACTTTCACGAGGATACCCTCAGCAGTACCAAGGCCAAGGGCCATAACCCCAGGAGTTCCATAGCTGTCAAACTTTTTAAGTTCTCCCGGGAAAAGAAAGCAGCCAAGACCTTGGGCATTGTGGTCGGCATGTTCATCTTGTGTTGGTTACCCTTCTTCATCGCTCTGCCACTTGGTAAGTTGGGGACTGGCCGAGGGGAACTGGGCATCCTCAGCTTTTAGGATTACTGATGAGCTTACTGTAAAGTTTTCGTGGGTTTTGGTTTTTTTATGCAGTTTGTGTGTGTTTGGAGGCTGGGGAATATTGTTTGTTCTGCAAAGGCTTTGCAGATTGGGTAGCTGGCTAAGAATCAACTCAGGTGTTAGCAGAACACGCTAAAGGGAGGTACGAGTTACTCGAAATAGAACCATGGGAGGAAAATCTGGTATGTGGAATGACTCATTCAACAGCCTTGGTTTAATAATTAAAAAGGACACTGGACTTGAACATCATACCAGCATTATTTCAGTTGTAATGATGTGTCGGCTAAGGCAGTGTCTGTCACTAATGCAGCATACAAAATAGTTTGTAGTTACCGCAGACACGGCATTTGGGAAGCAGAGAGGCAGCTCGGACACGGGAAGGCAGTTTTCATTCAGCATTTCCAGGGCTTTTGCAGAGACCCATGGTCCTCTAAAGCTTTGCAGAGGCTGCATTCTGCCCCATCCCTTACCACTTCCTCTCACCTCCACGTACTCCCTTCATTATGAGTTAGTAAGAGCATTTTATGTCTCACACCCCAAACCAACCTTAATCTAAAGCTTTGAGATTTGAAAGAGAAGGATGATGGTCAGAGGGTCATCCAAAAATATCCCCAAATGTCCCAAACTCTGGTGAGTGATGAAATGCCCAAATTAAATTATAGTTGCCCCTCACCTTCAGCTGCTAGACACCAAATCCTGCTAGTATGAAACTGAGCCCTTCCTATTCTATAAACATGTGCCCATCTTCATTTGACTGGGGAGTCCTACTAAGTGAGTTGTTCAAAATGCTACCTGACTTCCTCTAAGGATGAAGCCGAGGTATGGTTAGGAGGGAGACCTAGAAGAGGATACTGTGCCATCCTGTCCACATAGCTCAGGAAACACTTGTCTCTTCTCTGAGGCAGCGATCTGCTTTAGTTTCTTTTCCTGTCCCTGGGGGACGCTCCAGAAAATGAATGGAGGGAGGCGATCATGGCAGTCATGTGCTATGATATCAGAAGAGGCCACGGCTGCTACGTGCCGTGGACCACTAATGCTGCAGTCACACCAGGGGCTCAGTTGGAACCGAACATAACCAATCCCTCAAGTCACGAAAATCCTAAAGACACACTGCCTCCAAAAGAAAGAGCCAAATAGAAAGAGGGCAAGCAGATGTCAGGAGTTTCCGTTTAAGAATGACAAAGAAAAAAAGCTATTTAACCTACTCTCATATTGTAATTTCTAAGGCTAGCTTTTGAGCTAGTGCCTTTCAGAAATATTTTCATTCTGTTGAGCAGAGAGGGTTCGTAGCTCTATACACAGTAGCGGTCACATCCCACTGCCCAGCATTCTTTTCTTTCCTGAGGTCTCAGGGCCCTTTTGCAGGCCTGTCCAGTTAAAGTGCATGACAGTTCACACTGCACTGGACCATACAAAGGTCATGGTCACACATGGGGTGATTTGGCTACTAATTAGGCATGTGACCTTGGGCAAATAATGACTGCTCTGTGAGCCTCAGTTTCTTCATCTATAAAGTAGGGCTAATTTATTTGCCCCATGGGGTTTGCGCTAGTGCATGGAAAGGACTTAATACAGTGTTTGGTACACAGTAAATGCTCGATTATAGGTATAATCCTATACCTGTTATTAAAGGCTCAGAAGGGAACTATTGACTAGATCTTATCCTTTCTTCTTCTTCCCCTGATCCTCAACTGACAGAGGCTGTGACCAGAGCATCCTCAGGAAAGACAAGGTCCCAGCAAGATGCGGGAATGGATCACAGTTGCAGACTTTCACTTTAGGGGCAGGGAAACAAGTGAAAAGGCTGCCAACATGTTCCAATGGAAAGAGCACTGCTCTGAGGGTCAGGAGCAATAGAGTTCATATGTGAGCTTTGCCATCAATTAGCTCTGTGACCCTAGGTGTGTTGCTTTACCGTCTGGGCTTCAGGTCTCATTTCCAGGGAACACCAAGAGCTGGACTAAATCAAGGGCTCTCAGACTTTAATAAAGATCAGAATCATTTGTGGATCTTAATAAAAATTCAGCTTCTAAGGCCTAACACATAGAGAAGCTAATTCAGTAAGTTCCATGAATAACATGCTTAACCAGCCCATCACCAGGCTTTGAGAAGCACCAGCCAGGGGATCTCTCAGTTCCCTTTAGCCACCAGCCTCCTGGACACCGAGGTTTTTAAACACTGTACAGGTTAGCACTTGCCCATCTACACGATGGTGCAGGACAGTGTGGCTGCTGTCTGCACTCCACTCTTCACGCCCACCCTCAGTTTTCTTTCCCTTTATACTCTCTTTCAACTTCTGCCCTCTTTCTGTCCATCCCTTTCTGAGATCTTATCTTCCTAACAACTCAGGTCCTTGGCTTCCATGCCACAGAAAGTGAGGCGTTCTTGCCACCTAGAGATTTATCAGAGCTTGTTTCTCTTCTGCTTGACTTGAACACTTTCTGGCCGGCCATTGTCTCCCAATGTGCTGTCCCTGAGCAGACTCCATTCACACGCTTCTCCCAGGGACCTCCAGCCCCTGGAGGGTAAGGAATGTGGACTCCAGGCATTGAGTTTGGGATGGACTTCAAAAGTTACTCAAGAGTTTCAAACAGAGAAGGTATTTGATTAACATGTTCTTACCAATTTAGAAAGAGTATCTGAGCAAAATGGAGAGATGGACTTCTGCTTCCTCTGAGTTCAGATAACACCCAATAAAAGTAACATGATGTAGAACAATAATTCCTTTGGAATCGGAAGCAGATTCCAAATTCTAAATTTTCCAGGAAAGGCTTTTCACTCTGAAGAGGAGAAAGCAGATCTGGGGGGAGACAGCGGCTGGCAAGCAGAGAGGTCCAGGTAGGAGTAAACCTCCAGTGGTGATAAACAGCCAGATGCCTGGGCGGCACCAGATTTCTGTCTCTGTTTTTCTTCTCCATGGGAGAGGAGGGTTGGGATTCCTCCTGGGAAGGAAATAGCTTTGCCCCCTACAGGGTCCTCGTTAGGGGTTCCATTTGTTTTCTTTCCTCCCTTGTTTTTATTTTGGAGAGCGTGGTTGGGCTGCCTGCAGAGACAGGCCTCCTATCTCCTGTGCAGCCCTCCCCACCTGTAACACCCTCCCTATCTCCTCCCCACCCTTCCCCTGTGGCTTCAGCACAGTTGGGCCAGGGACCAGCTCTCACTTACTCAGGAGCAGGGATGGATCCACCAAACAAGAACGCCTTTATTCAGGCCCTGGAATCAGGCCACGGAGGGACAGGAAATAATTGGAATATAATATAGCAGCATTTCTACTTGACGGGCCCTGTGCAAGATGTCCAAGCAGGCTTCAGCTGCCTGGCATCATAATGAAGGCCAACTCCCACCCGCCTGGGGTGGTCAGGGTTCAAGAAGTGCTTAGGCTGTTGAGGGATGTGCATTGCACTGGGGAGGGTGGGGGAGGGGTTTAAGATGGGAGTCGGGGTGGGTAGCAGGAAGCGCTGGGCAGCCAACTGGTAGCTGAGCTTGGTGTGTTGTTTAGAAAACACTGGAACCTTGCCTCGCTCCAAATCTTTCTTCCGTCTTTTAAAATGCTGAAAGGCACCAGGAAGCCATTATTGAACTAACTGCTTTTCCCTCCAAATAAATGAAGGTCAATTTCAAAGAAACAGTTGTGCTCTCTGTAGTACTGGAACCAAATCGGAATCCTTCTGTCCATTGATTTGTTTCTCCAGTCCTCTCATTCAGATCAGGCCTGTGAATTTCCACCTTCCACAGGAGCATAAGGGAGGGTGAGGGTCGCAGGGATGACTCAGAATGGAGCCACCCCCACAAACACAAGAAATTTTTGGTCCTGAGGTTTCAAAACACAGAGATTTGAGTTGCTCACAAGGAAAGTAACCGGGTTTGAGTGAGGGGAAATTTTGCACACAGGGAATCCTTCCTAGGGGCTTCCCAGGTGGCAAAGAAACCAATGGTAAAGAAACCAACTGCCAGTGCAGGAGACATAAGAGACATGGGTTTGATCCCTGGGTCAGGAAGATCCCCTGGAGAAGGGCATGGCAACCCATTCCACTTCTTACCTGGAGAATCCCATGGATGGAGGAGCCTGGTAGGCTACAGTCCATGGGGTTGCAGAGAGTCAGACACCAGAGAAGCAACTTATATGCATTCAATCTTTCCTAGAAAAGGGAAATCTTACTGAAGGAAAATATATTCAACCACCTCTGAAATCATTAATGAAGACTTCCTAAAGCACCTTCTATGTACCAGACACTGTACTAATCCCTGGGTTCTTGTGCCAAAGCAAACATGGCCCCTGCCTGCAGGAGGCTCATGGCCCAGTGAAGTCACATTATCATAGAGCACATACTATGTACCAGGCGTTCTGCTAGACCCTCTACAGACATCATCCCACTAATCCTCTCAGCTGCCCTGACAGGGGAGCTCCTTCTTGACAGAAGATACTGAAGCTTGGAGTGGTTAGACTTCCCGCCCAAATTCACACAGCAAGTAAATGAGAGAGACAAACCTTGAATCCATGTCTGTCAGAACAGGTACTTACTTGGCCCAGGGCACAAAGGCGATGTCTGATCTCCTTGCTTTCTGGTCCCAACCTGCTCTCCTAGCAAATGTTCTCCAGGAACCCCAGAGCCACCTTGTCAAAAGCTGATTATTCTAGTTCTGTTACAAAACGCTGTTACAAAACCTTTTATTCCCTTTTCACTCCTTAAAAAGATTGACTCATAAAGTATTAGAGAAGATCATCCACATTCTAGTCAAGGCTAGGCCTTCTCTTACCTCCTGTACTGCGTAGGATACGGGTCTCTCTGCGCTGGCCATCTAGTCATCCCAACCAGGAAGAAAAAGTGGGGTTGACCTTCATCTGGCAGCCTGGTTCCACATCTTTATCACGCATTCATTCATTCACTGAATAATTATGTATTTATTGGAAGCCTACTAGGTCTAGGCATTGTGCTGCAAATCCAGTGGTGAGCAAAGCAGCTATTCCATGTTCTCATGGAATTTAGTTCTAGTGGGGAGCACAGGTAATCTGAAAAATACCCACATGCAAATAAACATAAATGGTTTGAAGAAAAGAGGTGTGCTGCTATCAGAAGTATACACCAGGGATCAGTATATCACAGGGCTTCCTGAGTGGCATTTAAGCAGAACCCTGAACAGTTTGGAAGAGTTAATTCAGTGATAGAGCAGGTAGAAGAAGAGAGCTCCAGTCAGAAGGAAGGGCGTACCTGAAAGGCCTGAGGCAGGAGCTGGCAAGGAACGAACAGAGCCTGGAGAATAGAGGGCCCGCAGGTACGAGTCAAGGCTGGAGGTGTGGGCAGAGGCCAGGCCACGCCAGGGCTTTGAAGCCACATTAAGGATTTTAGGTTTTATAATAAATTGCACCAGCCACTACTGAAGGATTTGAAGCCAACAAGGCATACAGTATGAATTATGTGTTTAAAAGACGACTCAAGCAGCCATATGGGCCACAGAGCAGAGATGAAGCAGTTAGAACATAATCCCAGTGAGAGCTAATGGCAATTTAGACTAGGCTGGTGGCAGTGAAGGTGGAAGGAAGATGGTTCAGAGACTTGGGGATGGATTGGTTATGATACAGGAGAGCAAGAGATATATCTGGAATATCCTTGAGGTTACTAGGTGAAACACAACCAAGAAGATTCCTCCCAGGCTCTCCTCAGACCCCATTTATCAGGGCTCACAAGACACCATGCTATGCCAGACACTCTGCTGAGTTGAGTAGGGGCTTCCCTGGTGGCTCAGACAGTAAAGAATCTGTCTGTAATGCAGGAGACTAGGGTTCAGCCCCTGGGTTGGGAAGATCTCCTGGAGAAGGGAATGGCTACCCACTCCAGTGTTCTTGCCTGGAGAATTCCATGCACAGAGGAGCCTGGCGGGCCACAGTCCATCAGGTTCCAAAGAGTCAGACACAACTGAGCAATTAAGACTATGAGTTGAGTAGACAAAGTGTCCCAACACAAAAGTCAGAACCCATCAGCAAACCCATATCCTCAGTAGAAACATCTGGCAGGGAACTGCTTTCAAACTTCCCTGGTGGCTCAGACAGTAAAGAATCTGTCTGTAATGCAGGAGACTAGGGTTCAGCCCCTGGGTTGGGAAGATCTCCTGGAGAAGGGAATGGCTACCCACTCCAGTGTTCTTGCCTGGAGAATTCCATGCACAGAGGAGCCTGGCGGGCCACAGTCCATCAGGTTCCAAAGAGTCAGACACAACTGAGCAATTAAGACTATGAGTTGAGTAGACAAAGTGTCCCAACACAAAAGTCAGAACCCATCAGCAAACCCATATCCTCAGTAGAAACATCTGGCAGGGAACTGCTTTCAAACGCATAGATTGTTGGAATTCCCCTTACAGACCCTTTGTATCAGACTCTCTCATATGGGACCATGAGTCTCAACTTTTAACCAATTCCCACAGGCAATGATGTCACAGCATAGCACCAGGCCCCCCCCCCCCCCATTGCCTGGTACCTGGAATGAACACTCCATGGGGAGCCAAGAGAGTTTGGTTAAACTTCGCCCAGTGTAGCCAGATGCATCCTCAATCCTGCCCAGTCCTTCAGGCCAGTCCATATGGCAGAAGATTGGAGGGAAGGTGAATTCTTCAAGCTAGAGCCTCCCTGGAGAAGGCGAATTAATGAGCACTGTGGAAGCAGGTCTCCAGTGCAGCGGGTACACTGCTCAACACTGAATATTCTGTACAGCTTATAATTCTCTCAGCCCCTCTGCAGAGCCAGTATCATCACCCTGTGTCTAGAGTTCAGAGAGGTTCATTAAATTTCCCAAGGCCGCACAGCTAGTAAATGGAGTCTATCAGACTCCATATTTGGCACTCAGTAAACATTTGTTATATTATTCTTGCTATTACTACAGTACTTCCAGACATTTGTCTAGTGCCCATGAGTGATAAAATTTGTACTGGCTCATGAAAAAAATGAAAAAAAAAGTTAGGAAAATTCTGTGTTTTTCCAAATGTACTCAATATAATGACTGTTCTTTTATTCTAAAGACTATGTCCTATTTTGGGAAACTGAAGTAACATTTCTTTAATGGAATGATGGTAATAAGTGATGATGATAGTCACTCTGTGTGTGTGTGTGTGTGTGTGTGTGTGTACAGTGTTTACTTGACAAGATAAAAAGTTGGTAACCCTATGTTTGTCCCCACCAAAATTTTTTGAAATTTCTCTGTGAGTTTCCTAACGTCTTAGAATCACGGAAGACACCATGATGATTAGACATGAAAAATATTTGTGGAAAAAAGGAGGAGGAGGATTTATCCTCTCAGTGATGGATAAACAAATTAGCCTTAGCTTTGCTGTGAGAGTCAGAGGCCTGGGGTTGGGGACGGGGAAGGATGATGTGTGTAGGATCATGATTGTCAGATATGATAGTTTGAGGGCCATTTGTGGAAGCACCCAGTACTGCTGGGATGAAACAGAGCACAGAAATGCCAGTGGGTATGTGTGTAGCCGCAGTGCCATCACAGATGGCCCTCGTAAGATCTGTAATGCAGGCGATGCCTCTACCTGAGTGTGTGTGGCTCATAAAAATAATGGATGGCCGTCAGGCCACACGGGGAAATTGCTTTCTCCCACATCTGCAGGATGTTTCCGCAGTCACTGTGCTCCCTAACCATGTCTGCTAATAATAATACTATAGCTCCATTTATTAGGTCTTGCTGTATGCCTGGCTTACACCGCAATAAGAGTGCTTTCCGTGCATTCCCTCATTCACTCCTCTCCAGAGACTTACCAAGTGGATTCTATTGTTGTCTTAATTTTACAGATGAGGAAACTGGAGTTCAGAGAGATTGAGTGATTTGCCTCAAGCTACTCAGCTGACCCAGCTGATTGAGGTTTCCCTGGTGGCTCAGACGGTAATGAATCTGTCTGCAATGCAAGAGACTTGGGTTCGAACCCTGGGTTGCAAAGATCCCCTGGAGAAGGAAATGGCTACCCACTCCAGTATTCTTGCCTGGAGAAGCCCATGGACAGAGGAGCCTGGTGGGCTGTAGCCCATGGGGTCACAAGAGTCAGACATGCCTGAATGACTAACATTTTTACTTTTTCACTTTTTTCACCCAGCTTGATTAATGCCAGAACCTGAATTTACATCTACGCAATAAGACTGAAAGGGTTCATTATCAGGGGGATCCTAGGTGTGGGACTCTAAGGCCTGATTTTTGGAAGCTCAAAGAGGCCCTAGGGAAAGCAGAGTCTATTCTGAGAAAGTGGAAAGGAAGGGCGAGTGGCTGCCTATTATTCAGTCACCAAGAGGCATCATATCCTGGTGAGAACATAAAGAATATAAAAATAATTGGGTCTTTTCCCTAGCAAGCTAAGTCACAATTTCTCTTTTATTATGAGTGCTTTAGACTTTTTTCAGCTTCTCAACACATGAGTGATGCCATATACCCTGCTTTTATCAAATTTGGGCTTTGGGGTTAAACCCATAAAATTTAGAACACTTTCCCAGCCTAATTTCTGGCTGTATACATTTCAGAACTGGATTCACCTCTGTACCACATAGGTGTGGCTGAGACCACATGCACCGTAGGACTCTCTCCTACCTTGAATCAGCCTCTAGTCCTACCTCTTGAAGTCACAAAGGCTGGCATCATGGACAAGAGAGTATTTCTAAAAGCTGGTTTTCCACTTTGCAGTAATCCTGACTAGTGAAACCTAGCCATACAAAAAGAAAATACTGCACACCACATATGTATTTTCAAAAGAACCCAAGTGAAACATATCTTTAACTCTTAGCTGGTTCCCCAAAATGTCCATGACCCCTATACTAACATGCACATGAAGGGAAATACAGCAGAGGGAAGCTGGAGTGAAAATAGACAGTGGTCCTAACACGTTGCAGGTAATAGATCTTACTCATGAGAACCTTCCAAAATAGTTCAACCTGGAGGAGGCGCACTGGGATCCTTCCTGGGGCTTTGGAGGGCCTCATGAAGAGAGGAGCCCTGAGGTTAAGGAAGTGCCCGTGGTCCACCCCAAACACTGCAGCAATGCTCTCTCTAGCAACCTTGCGACTTAATGAGAACTTCTTGTAGGCAGGGACCACATCTTTCCATCTTGCCTAATACGAGTGCTAGGTGAGTGCTGTGACTCAAATCGTTTGTCGTTTCCCCAAGTACACCTTGTATTTTCCTCCCCCTCTGTGTTTCTTCATACTGTGCCCTCTGGCAGGAATGCTCTTCCTGTACCCTTGAGTACCCATATCTTGCCCACCTGTAGACCCCTGATTTTGTGGCCACCTCTCTTAGGAATCTTTCCTGGCCCTCACCTCTTTCCCAAGCAGTGATGGTTGCCTTTATACCTTGTCACGTTTGTTCATGGGAATCAGGACTGACAGGTACATCTTCAGCAGTGTTACCAGACTGCAAACCTCTGGAGGAAAGGGTCCAGGTTTCACTCATCTTCCTGTCCTTCAGGCCCAGAGACATGTACTTGTTAGACTCCCAATAAGAACAGCAACTGCAGCTATGATTCATACAGTATGCACCAGACTTCACCTACTATTTGAACCTGCCAATGACCTATCAGATAGGTATTAATGTTCCGCTCACTTTGCAACTGAGAAAACAGATTTAGAGGTTAGGTAATTTGTCCTATTCCTTGAGGCCACCACAAGCACGTTGAAAGGAAACTGCCTTGACTGCTTTTGTGAAACCAAAATGTCAGTATGGGTCGCTTATGGGGCCAATGAAGAAAGATTAGATAGGTGAAGACCAGAGCAGACACAAGGTATGAGCTTGAAAATTAGACAACATCTTAATCCTTTAGAAAGGTTGCCATTCCACTGCCTCTGGGAGACCTGTCTATTGCCAGTCAGTCCCCATTTTCCCTGACCTACTCAGCCCTTGTCACCTCCCTCTCACCTCTGGGAGGGCTGTGGTCAGAGCTGATCGCCACAGAAGTGGGAAAGGAGGGCACAATTCTGGTGACTCTACATCAGGGCCCAATTAAGACCCTTAGAAAGGTCCGAGATACTGAGAAGTGAATGCTGCCCCCACTTCCAAATATAAAGTCTAAATTCTGCCTCAGGCACACACACACACACACACGGCCCTAAAATAAATAGGAAGAAGGCCAAGATTCTAATTTTTCCCAGGAAGTCTACTTTGATTTCTTTAACATCAAAGTGAAAGTGAAAGTCTCTCAGTCATGTCCGACTCTTTGCAACCGCATGGACTATACAGTCCTTGGAATTCTCAAGGCCAGAATACTGGAGTGGGTAGCCTTTCCCTTCTCCAGAGGATCCTCCCAACCCAGGGCTCAAACCCAAGCATCTCTTAAAAAAGTGAAGGTGCCCAGCAGCTCTGCTAACACTCTAAAGATACACTGAGTCTGTTTGTGGGTGACATAGCATTGCTCCATAATGGGGTGACCAGACATCCCACTTTGCCTGGGCCAGTCTCCACTTATGTCTGTTACCATGGGCTCTGATGATTACTATAACCCTCTTATTCTCAAAAGTGTCTCAGTTTGAATGACGAAAGTGCCTTGACATTTTAACTCCAGGAGTAACAGTATTTACAGTAGAACAGCCGAGGGTGCCTTGATTTCCCTGAGAAACCTGAGATGGAGTGGGAGGAGTAAGGCACCCAGGCCTCAGCAGTACAGAGAAGGATTAATAATGAGAGGATGAACTGGGCATGAATTTAAGGAGGAAAGACACATCTTCATGTGTGTGTTTTTGTGGGAAACGGATAATGTAAAAGTTGGTTGTAAATGTTTGTCTTCATCAGTGAGTTTACCATCTGTGCACAAGTGAGTCACTGAGCTGGAATCTGACCCTAAATACTTCATGAGCGCATCCATTTCAGCACAAGGCAAATGGTGTTATCTGAATGATGAGTGTCTCCAGGATAGAGGAGACAGAAACAAGGTGGGCCAAAATGATATTTGAGGGAGGAAAAGAAAAGCGAGCTATGTCTTAGGGACTTTACAGGCTGGAATGGCAGTAGGGGTGGGGCATCTCCAACCATCATGCCCATCCTGGGACAACGGAGCATAGGTCAGCTCAGGGTACCGTCCTCACTGGCAGGCTTGTGTTAGAATTCTGTCAACAACACACTCGTGACCACACCCAGGAGCAGGACACGTGAGCCCCCTCGGAGCGCTCAAGTGCCCCTCTGTGGTGTGAGCTCACGAAGTGCACTATAAAAGTCACGCCAATGAACAGTTCACACTGAAACGTTCAGAAACAGAATGTCCTAACACAGGCAAGCGGACCATTCCTTTCAGAGCCCCGTTTAATTTTTTCCAGGGGTATCTGCCCAGAGTGTCTTGTTCCTCTGAAGCTGGGATGCATTTGGGGCTTGGCTTAGCACACTTTTTAAAATTCCTCTTTAAGACAGAGTTTCCTGCCAAGCTAACATGCATCGCTTAGGGGCTGAGCTCAGCACCCTGGCCATGCCCCAGAAGGAGGTTAAAATAGGACCAAGGGCAAGCCGGGCTCACTGTCATTCGCAAGCATGGGCCCCAGGACTCACACCACCAGCACAGGGCCGGGCAGAGATCCAGAGAGGCAGCTGGTGGGGGAGGACAGGGTGCCACCAACCGGAACAAACAAAAAACAATTGCTTCTCTGATTCCTATATTCAGGCCATCAATCACCCCCTGGCATCATGAGAAAGTGGTACCTGCTCCCAGGTACACCCTCAGAGAGTCATTTGCGGCTCCTTGTCCCCAACTCTTCAGAATTTATCTTAAACAGGGGCTCTTGGGCTTTTTTTGTTCCATGGACACCTTTGGTAATCTGGTGAAGCCCCTTCTCACAATAGATACTTAAAATAAGATACACGGGATTTCAAAGAAAATCAATTATGTTGAAATAGCTATTATAATGTTGAAAAAACAAATTTATTGTGGAGTAAAACAGTGTTCTTCTTTATTAACATATTAAATAAACAAGACCTAGCAGCAAGTCAAATAAATAACTACTATAATTTGAGGTAGTGACAAGTAGGAATATTTCAAGATATCTGCAACAAATGTAATATAACATCATAAATCTGATTTCTATGGGTGACAAACTCTGCTAATTCTTCTGTGGCTGGTTGCCTGCCTTCCTGCTGAAGAAAATGCTAATTTTCAACCAAAGATTAATTTAAAAAAAAGAGAGAGAGGTAATTTTTCCTATCCTAATTCAGAGACTCCCTAACCCCAGAACAAGAACCCTGTCTTATGACATTATAAAGATGTACTTCAGGACATGAGGTTTTCTATACTGTGTTCTTTCAAATTATATAGTCTTGGGACCACAGGGAACTTGTACACCTTTGTGCTTTATAACTATCTGGCATGTTTACTCGTAGCAATTCTTAAATCTCGTTTCTTTATTTAAGCACCATAATAAGAAAGTCTATAATAGCACATAGACTTTTATTTAAAACAGAAAGAAACAAAAATAGAAAAATTATTCAAACCACACCAGACCCCAGATCCCCCTCTATCCAGCACCCTCAGTCTTTTTCTCCAGGAGCAAACATTGTTACCAGATTGCATATAGTTCCAAAAATAGTCTATTTATTTGTAAGCACCCACATACATATGTGTGTATGTGTACATATTTGAGTTGTATGTGTGTGGAATGCGTGTGTGCATCCTGGGTATTTTTACAAATGGTATCATTTTATAAACCCAACAGTGGAGGTTACATTTTACTGTCAATAGCATATCTTGGACATAGTTCTCTGTCAGAATTCTATAATTACTGTTTTCCTTTTCATGGCTGTGTAATCCATTTTTGGGTATCCTACTTTATTTAACATTTTCCCCGTTCGTTGACATTAGCTTAATTTTGGTTTTTGCATACTAAGAACAGTGCTGCAATGAGGACTCTTGTGTCTGTGTCTGTGCCCACATACTCAGGATAAATTCTGAGAAATGGAATCACTGGAGCAAGAAATATTTGGCATTTTAGGTTTAACCTGATTATGTTCAAAAATTTACTATCTAAGGAATTTAAAATATATTAAAATGTAAAGTTGTTAATATGAGTAGGTTAGATTTATCATGCAAGAGGGTTGTTCATGATATTGAAGTGAAAATGATAATTCACAGGATTATATATAATCTTATTTTTTAAAACTATTAACTTAGTCACCTTCAGGAGTATCATGAAGGGAGGAGGAGTAGATTTTAACTTTTTATACGCTTCTGTGTTACTTCATATTTCATGTTATTTCACATGTGTGCCTGTGTGTACATACACAAATAGGACCATGTAGTGCTTTTATCACTAAATGTAAAGTATGGACTTCTTACCATTTCAATAAATCTGAATCATTTCAGTTTTTAATTTATATTTCACATCTTTTTAATGATGTATTGCAATCCATAATGGAAAGTGTGTGTGTTTAGTCGCTCAGTCATGTCTAATTCTCCTTGGCTCCATGGACTGTAACCTGCCAGGCTTCTCTGTCCATGGGATTTTCCAGGCAAGAATACTGGAGTAGGCTGCCACTTTCTCCAGGGGATCTTCCCAACGCAGGGATGGAACTCATGTCTCTTGTATCTCCTGCATTGGTAGGCAGATACTTTCCCACTAGCACCATCTAGGAAGTACCATAATGTGATTAATCAACCCACTTATGACAGTAGTGGTCAGATTAAATTTGTCTTAATAGGTAAGACACACACAAGGTATCACATTCAAAGGCCCGAGTGAAGAATGCAAAGCATGTTCTGCTCAATTCCTTGGTTCCTACCTATCTAATTTCCCTCCCACCTATCTAATTTTCCTCCCTGGAGCCAACTATTATTACCAGTTCATGCACATCCTTTCAGAAATATTCTAAGCATATAAAAATATATTTATATGCTCTCTTTAATAGAAATAACATGCTGTTCTGCACTTTGCTTTTTTGCTAAATAGTGCATCTTGGAGGTGTTTCCACTTCAAGATAAACGGAGCAACTTCATTCTTTTTGTTAACTTCATAGTATTTCTTTTTTCCCAAATAGACTTCAATAGAAGAACATTCAGGTTGTTTCAACTCTTTTATTATTACAAACAACGCTATAGTGAATATTCCTATCATACTTCACTGTTTCCCACATTATATGATTAAAATCCTGGAAGTGGACTATTCTGAGGAAATTTTTAATTTTTTATAAATATTTTCAAATTGTTCTTCATAGTGATGGTACCAATTCATATTTCCTTGACTGACATTTGAGAGTGACCACTCATTCCCTAATAGTTTGCTATCAAACTTTTTGATCTTGCCAACTTGATAGGTGAAATTTCTGTGAATGAAGTTACCCGTCTTTTTGTCTGTTTGATAATCCATCCCCTCTTGATGTACGATTGCTTTGCATTTTTAGCTGTGACAGATTTTCTTATACATGTATTTTTCCTTTAATATCTTTTGTACACTTGCCCTTCAGGATTGCCTTAGGATAAAATCCACTTTGAATGGTTAGCATCCAAAGGTAGACTCCTGTGAAACGCCTCAGACACATTATCAGATTACCCTCTGGGAAGGATGTAGCAATTTGCACTCCCACTAAGTGTGTTTCAGCATAGCTAAAGAAACCACTTTTTATGCTGATAGCTCCTCACTGCCTGGGGAAGCTTCAGACATCTGTATGACAAGTCAGCTTCCCCTCAGAGGTGATAAGATGGCTTGAAAGTTCCAAATCCTTCCAACAAATTTGGTGTCAGCCTTCCAGAGTTCAGGCTAGCAAGCCGCCTTCTTGGAACGCAACATCCCATCCATCAGGGGAGCCGAGCAAGTGGCAGCCTTGGAATGTGTATATTTCATACAGGATCTGAGAACAAAAAGCAGTCCCCACAGTGTTTAAACAGATTTGATCTTTCACAGGGCTGGCAGACCCACCGCAATCCACATCAATGGTTCGAGGCCCTGGGGCTCATGTACACATTAAAAACAATAACTAAACAAGATACTCCCCCACCTCCCTGCCCACACATGCCAGGAAAACAGTCAGCTTTGAGGCACTCAAGGATGAGTTAATAAGGAAGGATTCCTTTGGGCACCCAAGCTTGCCCCACCCGACCATGAGGGCCTATGCGGATCCAGGAAATGCAGTGGACAGTCTATATTTAGATAAGGGCACTGCAAGTGCACCACATTTTAGCTGCAAAATTCAAATTGACTCTGGAAGATGCCAGCCTCACGAAGTGAAAATTGAATTGAGCATTACTTAAGAAGCAAGGAGAAGACCTGTCAAGCAGATCTTGCTGGGAAAGAAGGCTTTTTGAGAGGCAGTCCAGGGGCCCTGGTCATCAGAGTGGTGATGTACTCTTGACTTTGAACTGCTGGTCTGGATGGAGAGGCAGGGTTATTTTCAGACTGTACTAAATCTAGAGGTGTTGGAACCAGCATCTTGGACAGGGAAGGGAGGAGGTGAACTTTGACCCACTGCCACCAAGTTGGGAGATCAAGAAGATCCTAAACCAGGGATTCTCAGAACCTCAGGAAAGCCTTTCCAGTCACCTGTCTCTGTCATGGCCATTGCACCCCTTTCATCCATTAAAGAGGGCTGGCACCTTCCCTTCTCTGCAACATCCTTGTTAGCCCTTCACGAGTTCTGTTTGACTGGCAGCTTAGAGTACTAGAAAGAACAGGGACATTGAAATCAGATGAATCCAGGTCTGAAGTCCTGACTCTGCAGCTCATCTCTCTAAGCCTCAGTTAATACATCTGTAAAACGAGACTGAGACCATCTCGTAGGATTGGAGTAAGGAATAAATAAGAAAATAGATGAAAAGGACTCAGCTGAGTCCCAGATACTTGTAAATATTTCAAAAATATTAACTATTAATATTTAAGCTATTAACATTTTGAACCTTTAATATCAACTTTGCAGAATACATTTAATAAGTATCTGTTGACAACATGGGCTATGTCTTTGGGGGAAATAAAAATGAGATCAGTTCCTTCTTATTTAAAGATTAGGAGAGCAAAAATAATTTGAGACACCATGATACCTATAAAGAAAGCTGAGCACTGAAGAATTGATGCTTTTGAACTGTGGTGTTGGAGAAGACTCTTGAGAGTCCCTTGAACTGCAAGGAGATCCAACCAGTCCATCCTAAAGGAGATCAGTCCTGGGTGTTCTTTGGAAGGACTGATGCTAAAGCTGAAACTCCAATACTTTGGCCACTTGATGTGAAGAGCTGACTCATTGGAAAAGACCCTGATGCTAGGAAAGATTGAGGGCAGGAGAAGGGGATGACAGAGGGATGAGATAGTTGGATGGCATCACCGACTCGATGGACATGGGTTTGGATGTACTCTGGGAGTTGGTGATGGACAGGGAGGCCTGGCGTGCTGCAGTTCATGGGGTCACAAAGAGTTGGATACAACTGAGCGACTGAACTGAACTGAACTGGTACCTATGACAGCCCTCCTTGGGACCTCCCTGGCGGCTCAGATGGTAAAGAATCCGCCTGCAATGAAGGAGACCTTGATTCGATTCCTAGGTTGGAAAGATCCCCTGGAGAAGGGAATGGCAACCCGCTCCAGTATTCTTGTCTGGAGAATTCCATGGACAGGCCATGGGATCGCAAAGAGTCTGACGCGACTGAGAGACTAACACACACACACATGACTCCTACACCCAGATTTAACCAATGTTAACATGTTGCAGGATTTGCTACCTATCTTCTTTCTTCTCTTAAGAAGTAAAATGTTGCAAGTACATCTGAAAGGGCCCACTCTTTTGTTCATCTCTCTCCTTCTCAGAGGCAATCACCAGACTGCCTCTGATTGAGTAGATTCTCTTCTCTCCATTTTCCTAAATGAGTCCTCTCAGAAGAAGGAGGAGAGTGGTCCAAAATGAGGCCTTGGATTAGATCAGTTCTGAGTCAAATTCTGCTCCTGCTCCTTTACTAGCTGGGTAGTCTATAGCAAATTGCTCAACCTCTCTGTTCCTCCTCTCCCCCGCTCTTCTCTAAAAATAGGACAAATAACACTTCACTGGGTTTTGTGAGGGTGAGATAAGACTATTTATGTAAAGCAGTGGTGCACAATCAAGGATCAGTTTGCCCCACGGGGGACATTTGGCAGTGTCAGGAGACATTTTTGATGGTCACGACTGGGGTGACCATCACGACCAGGGTGTGCTGTTGGGAGAGACCAAGGATACAACTAAGAGTCCTCCAGAGCACAGAACAGCCCCCCACAACAAAGAATAACCTATCCCAAGATCTCAGTTATGCCAAAGTAGAGAAACCCTAAGAGAAAGCATTCTGTCGTTTCATAAGGGCTTTAAAATATTAATTCAATAAACATAATAAATTATAATTTTGTTTGTTACGATATTGTGTTAGACATTTCCATATGCATTATCTCACTAATAGTCAGTGAGTTGCTTTTTCTTAGTGAAAAGAATGATAGAAGAGAAACACTGTTGCTTCTGCTTCTCTGAGGATGTCTTATTCTACTTGTTAAAGTGGTAAACTTACTTAAAATATAAAATGTCAGGCTAATAGATTCACTGGAATTTGTTACTCAGATTCTAACCCTTCCTTGCTGTCTGTAAAGAACAATTGTATCAGCACTTTCAGCCACAAAATGGGTTCATTTAAACCACAAATATTCCTTCAACCTAAGCAAGCCCAGGGACTAGCATAGCAAAAAATTAAAGCATCGTAATTAAGCTAGTCTTTTTGGCTCCCGTTCACAAGGACTGGCTCCCAAAACCCCAAAAAACTACAGAAGTGGGGTAGAATATGGGGAAAAGGAGAGAGGCTATAGGACTGCTTCTCTGATTCACCGTAGGCTCAGGTCTGGGCTAAGCGCAGAGAGCACCCACTAGGAAAGGCTTTTGCTCCGAGTTTCTAAGTGTGGTCCCCAGCCCAGCAGCATCCACATCACCCAGGAGCTAGAGAGATGATGCCCCAGACCTACTGAGTCAGAAACTGGAGGTTCAGCCAGGCAGTCTGAGTTCTCAAGTACTCCAAGTGGTTCAGATGCACTCTCAAGATCAAGAACCACTAATCTAATAAGATGCCTCTCTCCTGCCAATACAGGAGACACAGGAGACCGAAATTGGACCCCCGGGTCCGGAAGATCCCTTGGAGGAGGAAATAGCAACCCACTCCAGTATTCATGGCTGGAGAATCCCGTGGATAGAGGACCCTGGCAGGCTACAGTCCATGGGGTCGCAAAGAGTCAGATATGGCTGAGCATACACACAACCTAATAAGGCCACATCTCACATTTCCTGTGGGTCCATTCCCTGTCGCCCATGGCCCTCACTGCTGTAACAAAGCTCACAGAGCTCACCAATACCTGTTCAGAAGTGGAGAAGCTACTCTTCATTGGCGTTTCTCTTGGGCTGGAAGCTTCACACATATTCTTTAACTTATATACGAATATGAGGGAGATACTGTTATCCCTTTTTCCAGATGAGAAAATTTCAGCTGAGAAAGCTTAACAGCTTGCCCAGGATCATAGCTACAGAAAAGGACTGGAATCAGGATCTGAATCTAGGTCAACCTGCCACCAAATCCTATCCTCTTAACAATGACATCACACTGCCCACTGATGGTGAAGAGAGACAGAACACGAACTCCTCAGCCCTGCTGGGGCCAAACTGTAAGCCTTGTCAAGTTAGTCTTTAGTGCCCCGCCCCCCGTCACCTGTCCTGGGGTTCACCTGGCCATAGGTAATCCCCTGGGAAGCTTAACCCCCAGTGACCTGATTCTTCCCCCTAGAAGCCAAGGCTGCCCACACTATCATGTTCTTCTAACCCTTGCCTCATATCCTGGGACTTCAAATCCTCACTCTTCCTCTTACTAGCTGTGTGTCTTTGAAGCTGACTTAACCTCTCTGTTCTCCTGTTTCTCATATGTAAATCAGTTATTGTAATACACTCATATCAAGGTTGTTAAGAGGATTAAATGAGTAATAAATATGAAAACATCTAGCCCAGTGCCTGTTGCATAGTAAAAACTAATTAACTCTTGTGTTTTTTTCCCCATGCTTTACACACCAACAGCTATCAAAACTACTTAGTCCAGGGTTGATTCTATTGCAGTCTCATTTATTGGCCAATTAGCTACTATGAGGAGCTAATCTTCACTAAGGTATTAATTCATAATAATGGTTTTCTGTGTTTGCCTCCACCATACCATTTACACTTCAACCAGAGGCCCTTAGTCCTTGAAATTGTGCATCTTGGGAGTGATTAATGATAGAAATATTAGGGAATATGGAAGGCCAGTGGGGAGCCTTCCCCTATCCTTCATATTGCTCCAATGCAACTCTAATAGACAGGGAATCCTGGAGAAATGAGAAATGGGACAAGAGAGGGAAGTATGCCTTCAAGGTTGCATCTGGCTTTGAAAAGAAACAATGGCTACTGGCATCTGTATATCAGGATAGGTTGGAATGATGCAAAAAAAAAAGTGAAATCAAAGACTAACGAGCCGTTTGCCAACATTTAATACAATTGCTTGGTATGTGCGTGGTTGAATGTAATAAAGCTTCATTAAAAAGTAGTTATAACAACTAATAAGTCTTTAATTAAATTACTTTTCACTGGGCAAGCTGCTTGTGAGGTCCTAATTAGGTTATTTGCTGCCATTGGCCTAGCCTGGGAACAAAAGAAGATTCTATTATGTCCTCCATGATCCCTAGAAAGCCAGATCTCTAGTCTCATGCAGAAAATGCTGAGAGGCTCTGAATCTGAGGGCAGCTGGTCTCAGACTATCTCAGCTCTCCAAAAACCATGATGTGTGGCCAGAGTGAAATCCCTTAATAGATCCCACTGCTCTTAGGAGCCAGACAGTTTAAAAGATGGAAAGGGCATTTAAAGATGGAAATTCTAAGAACTTCATATTACAAAAGAGGGCCTAAGAAATGATTTATTCAAGTATCTTCCAGCCAGGAGCAATGTCCCTCCTCCACAACCTCCTCCTGCTGTGGCTGGAAAAGAAATACAACTCGAGCTGCTAGTATGGATTTTCATTTGGGAAGGGAGGGAGAAACAAAAGGCACTGGCTTCTCAGAGGCTCCTGTCTTTGAAGCTCTGTGTGTGTGTGTGTGTGTGTGTGTGTGTGTGTGTTTGATGTGTTGAAAGTAGTTCAGTCTCAGGTAATTGAAGACATCCTTACAGTGTGGGTTGAGCTCTCTCCAAAACCACCAGTGCAGTGCTGCCACAACGATCTTCCTAAAACACAGATCCAGTCACACTAGCATCCTACTGAACTACCAGGGGTAACTTCTGAGCTTCTGAGCATGGCAGAAATATTTTTCCACAATTGGGCTCCATCACTCAAGACTGGAAAAGGAGTACGTTAAGGCTGTATATTGTCACCCTGCTTATTTAACTTATATGCAGAGTACATCATGAGAAACACTGGGCTGGGAGAAGCACAAGCTGGAATCAAGATTGCCAGGAGAAATATCAATAACCTGAGATATGCAGATGACACCACCCTTATGGCAGAAAGTGAAGAGGAACTAAAAAGCCTCTTGATGAAAGTGAAAGAGGAGAGTGAAAAAGTTGGCTTAAAGCTCAACATTCAGAAAACAAAGATCATGGCATCTGGTCCCATCACTTCATGGGAAGTAAATGGAGAAACAGTGGAAACAGTGTCAGACTTTACTTTTTTGGGCTCCAAAATCACTACAGATGGTGATTTCAGCCATGAAATTAAAAGACGCTTACTCCTTGGAAGAAAAGTTATGACCAACCTAGATAGCACATTAAAAAGCAGAGACATTACTTTGCCAACAAAGGTCCATCTAGTCAAGGCCATGGTTTTTCCAGTGGTCATGTATGGATGTGAGAGTTGGACTGTGAAGAAAGCTGAGCGCCGAAGAACTGATGCTTTTGAACTGTGGTGTTGGAGAAGACTCTTGAGAGTCCCTTGGACTGCAAGGAGATCCAACCAGTCCATTCTGAAGGAGATCAGTCCTGGGTGTTCTTTGGAAGGAATGATGCTAAAGCTGAAACTCCAGTACTTTGGCCACCAAATAGATGGGGAAACGTGGAAACAGTGTCAGACTTTATTTTGGGGGGCTCAAAAATCACTACAGATGGTGACTGCAGCCATGAAATTAAAAGACGCTTACTCCTTGGAAGAAAAGTTATGACCAACCTAGATAGCATATTCAAAAGCAAAGACATTACTTTGCCGACTAAGGTCTGTCTAGTCAAGGCTATGGTTTTTCCAGTAGTCATGTATGGATGTGAGAGTTGGACTGTGAACAAGGCTGAGCACTGAAGAATTGATGCTTTTGAACTGTGGTGTTGGAGAAGACTCTTGAGAGTCCCTTGGACTGCAAGGAGATCCAACCAGTCCATTCTGAAGGAGATCAACCCTGGGATTTCTTTGGAAGGAATGATGCTGAAGCTGAAACTCCAGTACTTAGGCCACCTCATGCGAAGAGTTGACTCATTGGAAAAGACTTTGATGCTGGGAGGGATTGGGGGCAGGAGAAGAAGGGGATGACAGAGGATGAGATGGCTGGATGGCATCACTGACTCGATGGACGTGAATCTGAGTGAACTCTGGGAGATGGCGATGGACAGGGAGGCCTGGCGTGCTGCGAATCATGGGGTAGCAAAGAGTCGGACACGACTGAGCAACTGAACTAAACTGAACCCTCGTGCTAACAAAGACTAGCTCCTGTGCATGTACTCTGCTTCCCACTTTGACCTTTATAATCAGTGTTCAAAGATGCTTTATTTACTCACATCTAAGATAAAATTTTTTCTTGATCCCATATTTTTTCTGTTATTGATCTCTGTCTATTCTCAACAAAATCAGTCTTCCCCAAAGAGTTATCTGCACACTCATTCCACTTCCTCACTTCCCATTCACTTTTCCATGACTTCAATCTTTACCACTACAAAATAGCTTTTGCTTAAGTAGTCCCTATTGACTTCCATACTGCTAAATCTAGTAGACACTTTTCAGTTCCCATCTTCCTTGATATTTTGCATTGATATTTGGCTAAATTGACCACTGTCTACATTTTAAACTCCCTAGTTTCCTCCCAACTTGTGCTCTTCCTTCCTAGATTCTTTTTTTCTGTTGTTTTAAGCTATCTTCTGGGCTCCAAATGTATATAGAATATTTATATGTTACTCAGTATTTGATTTCTCAAAGGTGTCTTGTACTCAACATGTCTAGAACTAGACTCACTCACCACACCAAAAGAAATCTTCCCACCACACCAAAAGAAATCTACTTCTTTCCCAATGTCCCCCATTTCTGTAAATAGTACTACTTATATCTCATTAACTAAAAAGAAAATATAAAAGCCTTAATAAGGCCCTGAATTATCAACCACTAAAAACCTCTCCAATCAAATCTCTGGCCAGCCAGCTTTCCTATCCAAGAAGATCCAGCCTTATCACCTTTCTTTCAGTTCTTCAAATAACATGTCTCAAGGCCTTGATTCCTTCTATTTGGAATGCTTTTTTTAAAAGAAAAATTAATTCCTATTTATTTTTAAACACTCAGCTTAAATATTTCTTATTCAGAGTAGATTTTCCTAACATCTACTTTAAAGTAGATCATCTCAGAATTTGTTAATATAAATTTATTTGTGTAATTGTTTAATATCTATATCACCTTAATACTGTTTCCTCCATGAATGTAGAGACTATTTTTTAATCATCACTGTATGCACAGCAGCTACTGAAATGCTATTATATGGTTGGTAACTAAAAATAATTAATGAAAGAATTAATGAATAATAAACATTAAGTGGAATAAACACTAAGTGGGATAATAAACACTAAGTGGAATTCTTAGTGTTAAGAAAAGGATGTCCTTTACTGTCCCAATTATTTGATGCACCTCTAAAAGTTTTGGCCAACTCAAGAAGCACAATAAAATATATTTTAATAGTTCAAAAAGAAGTACCAAATTCTCAGTATTTCCTCACTGCCCACCTAGAAAAACAGCGATGTTCCACTGAAAAATTAATAGAATTTTCCAGGCAAGAATAGTGGAGTGTATTGCCATGCCCTTCTCCAGCAGATCTTCCTAACCCAGGGATCAAACCCAGGTCTTCCACATTTGGGCAGATTCTTTACTGTTTGAGCACCTTATAGTCCAAATCCACAGTTTCTTAAAGATAGCCAATATTTCCCTGAGCTCTCTGGAATATTTCTCTGAGCTCTGTGGAATGACAGAAGAATGAGGGTTAAATGAGGAAATGCACAAACACAGATGGGGTTGGGGGAAAAGGTTATTGGCAGTCAGCTCTACAATATAATTACACAGAAAACCTATAACACATAGGCTTCATTGCTAGTTAGTCAGTCTTCCAGGGATTCTCAACTGGGTGTGGTACAATCCTTCACTCCCTAGGGCAGAGTTTCTTAACCTCAATAGTACTAATAATTTGGACCACATAATTCCTTGTTGTGGGGACTGTCCTGTGCACTCTAGAATGTTTACTAGCATCCTTGGCCTCCCCAGTTAGAATAATAAAAATTGTCTCTAGATATTGCTGAATGTTGAAAATATTCACTGCCAAAGGACAAAGGTAAATGTGCAATGGTTTTTTTAAAGTGTCACAATAACTGGATTGGGTTAGGGGCTATTAGCATTTAATGTGTGAGACTGATTAAATGACTAACTGATTGATTTAAACATTTTATCCTTTCTCTCTACCCCATCCAAAAGGTTTAGAGTGACCCCTTTTCCAATCCATATTTCCAAACATAGTCAGGGCCTAAGCTGGTGGTAAAAAATAAACTGAATGTTAAAGTTTTTATTTAGATTAGATTGAGTTTTTTAATATATTAAAATGTTTTATTAATTCCTGAAAAAGATAGTGCTTTAAATAAATAAAATTGATTATTATATTCATAAAGTCCACTCACTTAATAATTTAGTTATAAAAAGCATCTATCTTCAAAATCAAAGAAAGTATCCAATAGACATCCACACAAAGTAATAACTTATAAATGGGAATAAGAATTTAGGCTAGTCTCAAGCTTCCTACTAAAATATAGTAGAACAATATTGAGAGAATCCTCAGAGAAAGGGAATGTGACTCAAGAATGTTATGCCCATGTCAGCTATTTTTCAAATTAAAGGTAACTGAAAACCATTTTTAATATGCAAGAACTCAGGAAATGGAGTAGTCATGAGAAATTCAAGGTAAACAATAGTTTGAACTATAGAAGAAATATGTCCTTATATACATAACATTAGTGAACAAACCCTAAAACTGTTAACAGTGGCTGGTGAAAGGACTGCTAGCTACAAGCACTACTAGCTGCTTATCAATATCTTATCTACATTTCTTTCCTATGAGCAAAAGTACATTTTTATTTGGGGAAGCAATGTATCCAGTAGAGAGTATACACTTTCCCAAAGCTCTCTTCAATTTTGGCTAGACATAACAGCCTAATTCTGGCAAACTAGATATAAGTAAAATTTGCTAGATGTTGCTTACAAGAAAAAATTTTTAAGGGGACAGACTTAGTTGACTGCCATGTTCTTTTCTCTTTGATCCTGCCTAGAACATGAACTTGAGGCTGGAGGTTTAATATCATGAGTTGACAGGTATAAAAATGCATATCTACATGCTTCATGCAGTAAGGTAGAGAAATAAAGGAAGCCTGGATCCATGATGGCTTCTCTGAGTCACATTAGCTCCAGAATACCTACTACTCAAGTTCTTAAAGCATAGAATGAACAAGATCCTGTGTGCTTAAACCAAAATTAGTAAGATGTCCCATTTTATGTAAAGAAGAAAATTGAATTCTAAAATCACACTAGGGGACTAGAGATATGGCACATGAATAAACTATACTTCTCATTCTACATATTTTTGTACTATTAATGGGTTTTGCCATGTGACTATCATTTTTTTACTTTATTTTTAAAGTTTTACGAAAAATTTTGGCCACAATACGTGGCATGTGGGATCTTAGTTACCTGATCAGGCATTGAACTCATGCCCCCCGCAGGGTAAGTGCCCAGTCTTAACTGCTGGACCACCAGGGAAGTCCCTGAATATCTTGCTTAGTTAGTTAGTTCAGTCGCTCAGTCATGTCCGACTCTTTGCGACCCCATGAATCACAGCACGCCAGGCCTCCCTGTCCATCACACTGGGCTGGAAGAAGCACAAGCTGGAGTCAAGATTGCCAGGAGAAATATCAATAACCTCAGATCTGCAGATGACACCACCCTTATGGCAGAAAGTGAAGAGGAACTAAAAAGCCTCTTGATGAAAGTGAAAGAGGAGAGTGAAAAAGTTGGCTTAAAGCTCAACATTCAGAAAACAAAGATCATGGCATCTGGTCCCATCACTTCATGGGAAGTAAATGGAGAAACAGTGGAAACAGTGTCAGACTTTACTTTTTTGGGCTCCAAAATCACTACAGATGGTGATTTCAGCCATGAAATTAAAAGACGCTTACTCCTTGGAAGAAAAGTTATGACCAACCTAGATAGCACATTAAAAAGCAGAGACATTACTTTGCCAACAAAGGTCCATCTAGTCAAGGCCATGGTTTTTCCAGTGGTCAGTATGGATGTGAGAGTTGGACTGTGAAGAAAGCTGAGCGCCGAAGAACTGATGCTTTTGAACTGTGGTGTTGGAGAAGACTCTTGAGAGTCCCTTGGACTGCAAGGAGATCCAACCAGTCCATTCTGAAGGAGATCAGTCCTGGGTGTTCTTTGGAAGGAATGATGCTAAAGCTGAAACTCCAGTACTTTGGCCACCTCATGTGAAGAGCTGACTCATTGGAAAAGTCTCTGATGCTCAAAGGGATTGGGGACAGGAGGAGAAGGGGACAAAAGAGGATGAGGTGGCTGGATGGCATCACTGACTTGATGGACGTGCGTCTGAGTGAACTCCAGGAGTTGGTGATGGACAGGGAGGCCTGGCGTGCTGCAATTCATGGGGTCGCAAAGAGTCAGACACGACTGAGCGACTGAACTGAACTGAACTCAAGACTGCATTTTCTGAACTGCCAGTAAATGCACCAGGATTGCTGTCACGAAGATGCCTTATTAAAAAATATTAAATATAAAAGTTAAATAGAAAAAAAAAGGCTAAGCTTTATGCTCAACAAACAGGAGTCCCAGCTTTGCTCTCACTAGTAGGCATCCTTGAGAAAATTACTTCCTCTCTCAGCTTCCACCTTCTGCCTATAACATGGGGATGACATTTGACTTATCTCATCAGGGAAATAGAAGAATTAAATGACAGTAAAGCAGATGAGCCACAGGGGACCCTGGTATTACCTCTCTCACCACACGAGAGCACTCTCCCTTCCCTGAACATGCCTGCTCCCTCGTGTCCAAAGCCTTTGCACACGCTCTTCTCTCTGCCTATAGTACCCCTCCCCCTCTTCTCTGTGTCATGAATTCTTCCAACTCAAATGTACTCAAATGTAGATTTGCCATCTTCCACAGCTCCCCGCAGTGTAGTGGACACTCCTGTCCTGTGCTCCCTTACCCTTGCTTCACCCCCTCAGAGAACCTTGTCACCCTGAGCTGATGGATTCTTGATGTCCCTCTCCCCAAGGAGACTGGGTCTTGCCCACACAAGCCCAGCACAGATGAGAACACAGTAAGTGAATAGCACCTTATCGCAGGAACTATAAAAAGGAGCTGTGAACAAGAAAACAAGATTGGTTAGTTCCACTGTCACTTTTGTTCCTGTCCCCAAAACTGAAATATAAATAAATTCCATTCATGATCACACACACACAGACACACACACAAGATATTAGCAGCAATTACCTGTAGTTTGTGTTTTCTTCTCATGCTTCTCTATGCCAAATATGTGTTGCTCTTGTAATAAGAACTAAATAATAAAGACAGTCTTCAAATTAAGTGAGCTGAAAGCATAAAGGAGATATGCAAAGGGCCGGTTTTCCAAATATATCTCTGAAAAAGTTGGGAGATTGCTGAATTTCAATGTGGTGCAGTTCTGATTTAAGACCTTGAAGTCTCTGAATTTCTTCTCTATCATGTCTGTGACAGGAGCTAGTTTGGAGCTCAGAGGTACAGATCAGGCAGAAGGCCACTTTCTCAATATCTTCAAGGTGATTTTGGGGGGGAACTTGGAGTTTTTACAGGAAGGAGAGAATAAGTACTCTGCTGTCCAATACAGTAGCCATTGGTCAGAAAACATGAATCATACTTTATTTATTCACTAAAAGTAAATGCAATTAAAAGTTCCTAATTCACAGGTGTCACATTTCAAGTGTTCAGTAGCCATACGTGGCTGGTGGCTGACATATTGGACAGCACACCTTTCAGAAGGTTCTACCAGGCACCGCTGTGTTAGTGTGTTTCTCAGCTTGCTGTCAATGTGGTTAGTGAGCTCTCCAGAGAATAAACACATCCATTTACCCCATGAATATGTTACGTCTTACTTTTAAAAATATGCATGAATGTTAGTTGCTCAGTCCTATCCAACTCTCTGGAACCCCAAGGACTGTAACCCACTTGGCTCCTCTGTCCATGGAATTCTCCAGGGAAAATACTAGAGTGGGTTACCACGTCCTCCTCCAGGAGCTCTTCCTGATCCAGGGATCGAACCCAGCTTTCCTGCAGTGCGGCAGATTCTTTACCATTTGAGCACCAAGGAAGCCTTTAAAATATAATATATACATACATATTTTTATATTTTATATTATATCTATTCATTGCAATGTAAAATAATGCAGTGACTTTGGGAAACAGTTCGGCAGTTCCTCAGAAAGTTAACCATAGAGATGCGTTATGGCCCAGTAATCCCACTTCTGATATATACCCAAAAGAATTGAAACCATGTGCTCACAGAAAAAATCTGTACGTCAACTCTCATGGCAGCATTATTCATAATAGATGAAAACTGGAAATAACTCAAATGTCCATCAGTTGAAAAATGGATAAACAAATTTGATAAATACACACAATAGAGTATTATTTAGCCAAAGAAAAGAATGAAGTACTGATACATGCCATAACGTGGCTGAACCTTGAAATGGCTAAGGGAAAGAAGCCAAATAGGTCACATATTCTGTGATTCCATTATACAAAATCTCCAGAATGGGCAAATCCACAGAGAGAGGAAGTAAATTAGTGATTGCCGGAGGCTGAGGAGGGGGGCATGGAAGTGACTGCCTATGGGTACTAGGTGTTTTTTGAGGGTGATGGAAATATTCTGGAATTAAATAGTGGTGATAGTTGTACAACTCTGTGCATACACACAAAACCACTAATTGTACACTTTAAAAGGATGAATTTTATGGTGTGATGTCTCAGTGAAGCTGTAATTTAAAACAAACAAACAAAAAACAAACTCTTCTATTTGGGAAGCACCCTAAATGTCCACCTGTGGGCAAGTGAGGAAAAATCCCTGACACACCCATACAGTGAACTTCAGTGCAGCAGTTGGAAAGACTGGACTTGATCTAGTGAAGAAAGATCTGCAAGACAAATTGTTGCAGGGCAGAAACAAGTTTCAGAGAGTTGCATACAGTGTAAAATGTAACATTTTTTTTTAATTCGAAGTATTTTATTTTCTATGAGTGTATATCTAAAAATGCAGACATTTTGGTGCATTTCTCTTTATTGCACTTAGCAGATACTGTGCTTTTACAAATTGAAGGTTTGTGGCAAAACTGCATTGGGTCTATGGGCACCATTTTTCCAACCACACTTGCTTACTTCATGTTTCTGTGTCACATTTTGGTGATTCCCGCAATATTTCAAACCTTTTCATTATTGTCATATCTGTGATGGTGATCCATGATCAGTGACCTTTGATGTTTACTACAGTAAGTAGCGGGGTAAAGCACGAACCATGCCTGTGTAAGACTTCATTGCTGTTGTTTAGTCACTAAGTCAGGTGCGACTTTGCAACCTCAGGGACTACAGCATACCAGGCTTCCCTTCCTTCACTAGCTCCCGGAGTTTGCTCAAACTCATTTCCATTAAGTCAGTAATGGCATCCAGCCATCTCATCCTCTGTCACCCCCTTCTCCTTCTGCCCTCAATCTTTTCCAGCACCTGGGTCTTTTCCAATGAGTTGGCTCTTCGCATCAGGTGGCCAAAGTATTGGCGCTTCACTTTCAGCATCAGTTCATCTAATGAATATTCATGGTCTATTGCCTTTAGGATTGACTCGTTTGATCTCCTTCAGCCCAAGGAACTGTGAAGAGTCTTCTCCAGCACCACAATTCAAAAGCATCAATTCTTTGACACTCAACCTTCTTCATAGTCCAAGTCTCACATCCATACATGACTTGCTTTCCCGATTTCTCTCCCTCTTCTCAAGTCTCCCTATTCCCTGAGATACAATAATCTTGAAATTAGGCAAATTAAAACCCTACAGTAGCCTCTTAAATGTTCAAGTGAAAAGAAGAGTCATACATCTCTCACTTAAAAGTTAGAAATGATTAAGCTTAATTGAAAAAGGCATACAGAAAGCCAAGATAGGCCAAAAGCTTGGCCTTTTGTTAGCCAAGTTGTAATGTAAAGGAAAAGTTTTTGAAGAAAATTAAAAGTGCTACTCCAGTGAACACAAGAATGATAAGTGAAACAGTCTAATTGCTGATGTGGAGAAAGTTTTAGTATTCTGGAGAGACGATCAACCAGTCACAACGTTGCTTTAAGCAAAGCCTTATCCAGAGCAAGGCCTTCTCACCAGTTCTGCAAAACCTGAGAGGTGAGGAGACTGTAGAAGAAAAGCCTGAAGCTAACAGAGGTTGATTGATGAGGTTTAAGGAAAGACGCCCACTCTACAACATAAAAGTAGAAGGTGAAGCAGCGAGTGCTAATGTAGAAGCCGCAGCAAGTTATCCAGAAGATCTAGCTAAGATTGTAGTCAAGGTGGCTACACTAAACAACAAATGTTCAATGCAGAAAGAACAATCTTATATTGGAAGAAGATTCCATCTAGAACTTTCATAGCTAGAGAGGAGAAGTCAATGCCTGGCTTGAAAGTTTCAAAGAACCAACTGACTCTCTTGTTAGGGACGAAAGCAGCTGGTGACTTTAAGTTAAAATCTGTGTTCATTTCTCATTCTGCAAATCCTAGGGCCCTTAAGAAATATGCTAAAATCTACTCTGCCTGTGCTTTATCAAGGTAGCAACAAAGCCTGGATAATAGCACATCTGTTTACAACATGGTTTACTGAATTTTTTAAGCCCACTGTTGAGACGTACTGCTCAGAAAAAGATTCCTTTCAAAATGTTACTGCTCATTGACAATGCACATGGTCACTCAAGAGTTCTGATGGATATCTATAATGAGACTAAGGTCTGTTTTCATGCCTGCTAATACAACATCATTTCTGCAGCCCATGGAGGATTTTCAGTTTGAAGTCTTCTAATTTAGGAAATGTATTTCATAAGGCTGTCCCCAGCATGGACAGTAATTCCTCTGATGGATCAGGACAAAGTCAGTTGAAAACTTTGGGAAAAAATTCACTAGTCTAGATGCCATTGAGAACATTCATGATTCATGGGAAGAGGTCAAAATATCAATATTAACAGAAGTTTGGAACAGCATGGTATTGACACAAAAACAGACATATGGATCAATGGCACAGAATAGAGAGGACAGAAATAAACCCGCATACTCAATATACCCAAACTCCTACAGTCAGTCTTTTACAAAGAAGGCAAGAACATACATGAAGAAAAGATGGTCTCTAAAACAAGTAGTGCTGGTAAAGCTGGACAGCCAAATGTAAACCAATGAAGTTAGAACACACCCTCACACTCTATATAAAAATAAGTTCAAAATAGCTTAAAGACTCAAATATAAGACATGACACCATAAAACTCCTAGAAGAAAACATTGGCAAAACATTCTCTGACATAAATCATACCAGTGTTTTCTTAGGTCAATCTCATAAGGCAATAAAAATAAAAGCAAAAATAACCAAATAGGATCTAATCAAATTTATGAGCATTCTTACAACAAAGGAAACCATAAACAAATGAAAGACCAACCTATAGACTGGGAGAAAATATTTGCAAATAATGTGACCAACAGGGCTTAACTTCTAAAATATTCAAACAGCTCATATAACTCAATAACAACAAAAACAACAAAACAACCCAACTGAAAAATGGGCAGAAAATCTAAACAGACGTTTCTCCAGAGAAGACCTACAAATGGTCAATAGGCATATGAAAAGATATTCAACACTGTTAATTATTAGAAAAATGCAAGTCAGAACTACGATGAGGTATTACCTCACACCAGTCAGAATGGCCATCATCGGAAAATCTATGAATGACAAATGCTGGAAAGGGTTTGGAGAAAAGCTACCAATCTTGTTGGTAGGCATATAAATTGTTGCAGCCACTATGGAAAACAATATGAAGATTCCTTTAAAAAAATAAAAATCAAGTTGCTTTATGATCCAGCAGTCCCACTCCTGGATATATCCAGATCAAACTGTAATTTGAAAAGATACATGCATCCCAGTGTTCACAGCAGCACTGTTTGTAATAGCTAAGACATGGAAGCAACTCAAATGTCCATCAACAGATGAATGGATAAAGAAGATGTGCTACATATACATAATGGAATACTATTCAGCCATAAAAATAATAAAATAATGCCTTTTGCAGCAATATGAATGAACCTAGAGATGATCATACTAAGCAAAATAAGTCAGAAAGAGAAAGAAAATACTGTATGGTAGACTTACATGTGGAATCTGAAATAGGATCCAAATGAACTTATCTATGAAACAGAAATGGACTCTGACATAGGAAACAAACTTACAGTTACCAAAGGGGAAAGAGGGTAAGGGAGGGATAAATTAGGAGTTTGGAATTAACAGATACAAACTTCTAAATATAAAATAAACAACAAGGTCCTGCTGTATAGTACAGAGGACTATATTCAATATCCTCTAATAAACCATAATGAAAAGAATATGAAAAAGAATATACATATTTATGTATAAATGAATCACTTGGCTGTACATCAGAAACTAACACAACATTGTAAATCAACTATACTTCAATTTTAAACGTTTTTTAAAACCCAGAAGTTTGCAAGAAGTTGATTCCAGCCCTCATGGATGACCTTGAGGGGTTCAAGACTTCAGTGCAGGGAGTCACTGCAGGTGTAAACAGCAAGAGAACTGGAATAAGATGTGACTGATGGGCTGAATTGCTGCAGTCTAATGGTGAAATTTTAATGGATGAGGGATTGCTTCTTATGAATGAGCAAAGAAAGTGGTTTCTTGAGATGGGATCTGCTTCTGGTGGAGATGCTGTGAATATGGTTGAAATGACACCAAAGGATTTAGAATATTATGTAAACGTAATTCATAAAGCAGGATCAGAGTTTGAGAGGACTGACTTCGTGTTGCTATCAAACCACATTGCAAGCTACAGAGAAATCATTCATGAGAGGAAGAGAAATGACACCAAAAGATTTAGAATATTATGTAAACTTAGTTCATAAAGAAGCAGCAGGGTTTGAGAGGACTGACCTCAGTTTTAAAAGAAGTTCTACTGTGGGTAAAATGCTATCAAACAGCATTGCATGCTACAGAGAAATCATTCTGAAAAGAAGCCGCCACAGATATGGCACACTTCATTGGTGTCTTATTTTAAGAAATTGCCTCAGTCACCCCAACCTTCAGCAACCTCAGTCAATGACATCAAGGCAAGACCTCTACCAGCAAAAGGATTATGACTCACTGCAGGTTCAGGTGATGATGGTTAGCATTTTTTTAGCAGTAAAATATTTTTAATTAAGGTACTATATGTAGTTTTTTTGACATAATGCTATTGCACACTTTAAAATAGAGTATAATATAATATAAGCATAACTTTTATATACAATGGGAAAAAAATCAGGTGATTCGCTTTACTGCATATTCACTTTGCCACAATGGACTGAACCTAAACCTGCAATATCTCCAAATACCTGTACAAAGGGGAATACTGTAAGGTTATTCACCAAAAAGATATCAAGGTTATTCATCAAAAAGATCCTACATAAAGGAAGGACTCTGAAATTGAGGCAGTTGTCAAAGATAGGTTCTTAATTTTTACAAAGAAAAAGTGCTCATTTGTGTGTGTAATTAATGATTTTTAAAGCTCTCTTTATTAAAATAAAAGTATAAATTAGATCATCCCTATAGGAATAAAGAGAAATATAACAAAGAGCTTGCTTCAAAGAAATAAACCACCTAAGTATAATCAGATACTTTGTTAATTAACCTCCTATATTCTCCCAGGTAAAGCAAACTACTATTTTTATCTTTAAATTGGAGTATAATTGCTTTACAATGTTGTTCATTGCTATACAATGAAGTGAATCAGTTATCTGTATACATATATCCCCTCCCTCCTGGGTCTCCCTTCCACGCTCCCCGCATCCCACCTATCGAGGTCATCACAGAGCACTGAGCTGAGCCCCTGATAAACATATTTGCAGGGCAGGAATAGAGACACAGAAGTAGAGAGCAGACATGAGGGCCCACTGGGGGAAGGGGACGGTGGAGTGAATTGGGAGACTAACATTCACCATATATACATTACCATGTGTGAAACAGATAACTCGTGGGAAGCTGCTGTGTACAACTCTGCCTATCCCTGAACTCTCTAGGGCTGGACATTCTCCTGTGGGGCTCCTTCCTCTGGTTTCCTTGCTGAGAGAGCCCCAGACCTGAAGGGCCTACACTCCAACCTGATTAGATTTGTTAGCTGGGTGAGTTCCTCTCTGTGCACTGACATCACCTCTCCCTAAGAGGTCTATCTCGGTAAAACCCTGAGATTCTTTCATGCTTCCTGTAGCCTGTGCCTCTGCTGAGATGGTTGAGAACACTGCATGTGACCCTATGTAGGGGACTTTTTTTTTTTCCCCAGAGTTTGGGAAGAAGAGAGATCCTTTTCATTCGATTTTTCTGAATTTTTTTTCCAATCTTTTCTTCCTCAAATCACAAGGGAAAAAGGTAAAATGAGAAAGAATACAAAAGAATACTTTCTCATTGTGCAGCTAAAATGCCATGGTGATTCTCTTCCAGTCAATATGCTATTACTAAGTGACTGACTTACAACCACAGCTGGCTCCCATTCTCCTTCATTCTCTCTCACTTTCTCTGACTCGCATTCTCCAGTTTTATTTTTCTGTGTGTTCTCTTCCTTTCAGATCAGTAGCTCTTTATCATTCAATGAGGATCTTTACTCAAGATGTGCCCATTTATTTACATCATCATCTTACAGACAGCATGTTTACCTTTGGGAACTTCTTAAAACAGACAAGTTCTGTTTCCTCTGAACCTTTCAAGCAGCCTTTCCTTTTTTTGACAAAACTGTTCTAAAGATACCAGTTTACTCAGAATGTCCCAAGAACAAATGATCCCATTTGTTAGTGGAGAGCTTTGGCAATCTGCTTTCTCACCGGCCAACATCTCCTGGCTGGAGTCTCCTGCTTCTGTGTTTTCATTTCTTACATCTGACCCTGGCACAGTGTCCCGCAGGCTGCTCATTCTTCTAGATACAAATTTCATCTGCCCTGCCTTTTGAAGGATGATGGCAACACAAGGTCTCTGTTAATCAGTCAATAATTGATTAACATGCAGAGAATGGCAAACAGCCAAAGAAACATCAGGGTGATGTTGGAAAACCTGGTCCCTCGACATACCGTGTTACAATTTTGTCAAAGTGTCCCTAATAAAAGATGACTGCTTGCTCATGGTAAATGAATCAGAGCCCTCTAGTAGGTGTCGGATTAACAAGACCCTGCTTTAGCACCAGCCAGCACAGCCACCATTTGTACGATGTGCCGGGCCCTGTGCTAAGTGCCTTATATACATTATCTCCTGCAGTCTCTACAACAACCCTAGAGATGAGAAGAGAGGCTTATTAGTAACCTAACTTTACAGATGCCTGTAAAGGCAGGAAGGGAGGACACATTGAAGTTCAGAGATTGAGAGGCTTATAAAAAATCACACAGTCAGCTCACATGTTAAGTACCTACTTTGTGTCAAAGTCTCTTCCAGGCACAGCAGCTCTAATGAGACAGGCAAAGCCTCCACTTTCCTGAAGCCATCATTCTTGGGGAGTGGGTCTGGACAAATACTCCGTATGTAAGTGAACAATATGTCCGGTGACTGTAACTCCTAGAGAGGAAATAAAACAAAGTGGGGGACTAGAAGGGTACAAGAAAGTGGCAGGCAGAGCGCTAGAGTGAAGAGAAAGAGGAGAGAGATGACAAAGGATGTCAGGTTGAAAGACAGCATAGACATTCTGTATGGTCTTCCTGGTCATGATAAAGAGTTCGGTTTTCTCTGAGTGTAGTGAAAAATCATTGGAAGGTTTTACAGAAGATAATATAGTCTGATTTATGTTTTTTAAAGACCTCTGTGTATAAATGGAGAATTGATTTTAGAGACTCAAGAGTGGAAGCAGAAAGGACACTTTTGGGAAGCAGTTTAAAAAGTGGTCAGGAGGGAGGTGATGGTGGCCTGGGACTGTGCTCTGCTTTTATATATAAAAAGTGAAACCATCCAGGAAACATAAACATGATGTAGGATTTACAGAGAACCCTTCCTTCCTTACTAAATTGACTTAAGACATCTTTAGGCCTTGTCCCATCTCATACTAAATGTGTGCGAAGTATATACCACTTGGTTTTCTTTACACTTTTTATTGAAGTGTGACATACATACAGAAGAGCGCACCAATCATAAGGACAGGGCCCTGTTGGTTTTTATAAAGTAAACACATCACTGTAAGCAGCACCCAGATCAAGAAAGAAAAAATTTTCACACCCCAAAGTTTCCCGTCCTGTCAGTCTCTGGCATTCCAAGTATGTTTTTCCAGAATGACATTCCGAAAATCAATTTTCTCAGTCTTGCCTAACCTATGACCCCTTTCTCCAAACTCAAAGTTGCATGCCCTCTGCCATCAGAGATTCTCTTACACAGCCAGCCAAGAGATTTGAGCCTTGCATTCTGTGAAGGGTAGTATGAAAACAACAGTATTTTCGTATAAACCAAAATTCTAATATAATGTTGAATGTGCTTTTTTCAAACCTGACGTAAACTCCCACTCCCAGATTCTGTTAGGCACTCCCTCTTGAGAATCACGTGTCCAAATTCTGTTAAGACTGCAAGCTGCCATTGTCTAGAACAGTCTGGAAATCTAACAGCACAGACTATAGGACTGGGATACATGAGTCTGTAATAGAACAAAGCCATGATTTCCGGGGTTTGCTCAGGGGACAAGACACTGGCAGAGAACCAATATTTACCGAACACTTATTATGTCTCTGGCACTGAACTAGGTGTTGCGGTATGTTTTCTTATTTAACCTTCACCACCCTTTGAGGATGGAGTCATTCTCTCCATTGAATAACTAAGAAAACTGAGGCTGTGCTATGCTATGCTTAGGCGCTCAGTCGTGTCAACTCCTTGCGACCCCATGGACTGTAGCCCACCAGGCTCCTCTGTCCATGGGGATTCTCCAGGCAAGAATACTGGAGTGGGTTGCCATGCCCTTCTCCAGGGGATCCTCCCAACCCGGGGACTGAACCCAGGTTGCCCACATTGCAGGCGGATTCTTTACCATCTGAACCCCCAGGGAAGCCTAAAACTGAGGCTAAAGACAAAATAATTGGGCCAAGTTCTCAGGACCCATAGTGACCAGACTTGGAACCAGCTCTGTCTGCCTCCATATCCCATGCTCATTTCACTCAGCCAAAGCAGCCTCTCTCATTTTCTTTTCCTCTGATCTGTACTTAATAAATTGAAAATGTTGTTCCTAAAATAAGCCACATTTCTTCTAATATTTCCCATTTACATTTTTTAATGCATTGAGTTTGAAATTAATGGTGAGGCAACAACAACAATTTGTAAATGAAATGGGAAACCTGGCTATAACTTTGCTTTCTTCCAGAAAACAAGGGCTCTTTAAGTCTGATGAAGTTTAATGCTTGCTGTAAATCCAGGAAAAGAATGAATGAGCACAATTTAAATCCCCCAACTCAGAGCCTGGCCACAGAAGGAACATGGGAGCCACAGTGTGTCTGTTATTGAGAAGGGAGTCAGCAGTTTACAAACAATCTAAATTAACCGGGTTAACATCTCTGGCAGAGCAATTCATGTTCTCTGGCTTTCTGGAAGCTCCAAGCTCACGCTGTCCCCAGGTTCTTTGGCTTTGCGTCATGAAGGGAATTGATTTGATCAATTACATTGCTGCTGCCTAATTAGTAAGCATGGCCACACTTGCCCATCCGTTTCACAGAGATTAAACTTGGGATCCTGACTGCAGACCAATTTTCGTAGCTAAAAGTCGCTGTGCCTCTCATCCTCAATCCATACCAAGTTCCCCAGAGTTAATCATAACAGGACTTTGGTCCAGAGCTGGGGGCAGGTTTTCAGAGTCTAGACAACTGGGTCTCCGGGGCCCCCCTGCATGACAACGCAGATTATTTTGGGGAAAGCTATTCTGGTTAAGAGCCCCTGCCTTTCTGTGCACGTCGGGTATCACCCTTCACAAAGCACACTCACCCCACCCATCCATTTGGGTTTCCCGGTTTCTCAGGAAGAAAGAGGCACAGCTCTCATTTTAGACACAAAGAAAGGAACCTTCACAGAAATAATTACTCAAGGCCATGCAGTATTTCTCAACTAAGATTAGTCATCTGTTTTTATTTTTTATATAAGTAACTTTTATTGGGTTAGTTTTGTCTTATTGTTCATTTTTAGAAGATACAGAAAAACAAAAAGGTAATAAAATGCCACTGTTCACACACAACCACTGAAATGTTTGATGCATATTTATTTACTCAGCCATTTTTCTATGGGATGTACCATACATGCTATTTTGTAACCTACTATTATGAACATTTTTCCAACCATATTAACTAATTTAATCTTTAATGGTTGAGATATATGGATCATTAAACCAAACACTTATATTGAATATTTGAGATTGGTTCAAAATTTCAGTTATGATAAATAATGTGGCAATGAAATTCTTATATCTAAATAATAATAACATTTATTGAGCATTTATTACTCAGATTCTGTACTAAGCATTTTACATGTATTATCTTTATTTATTGATTGATTTTTATTGAAGCATACTTGATTTACAATGTTGTGCCACTCTCTGCTATACAGCAAAGTGACTCAGTTATACACATATACATGTATACATTTTTTAAAAATTCTTTTCCATGATGGTTTATCTCAGGAGACTAGATATAGTTCCCTGTGCCATACTGTAGGACCTTGTTGTTTATCCATTCTATATATGCTGGTTTGCATCTGCTAATGTCAAACTCCCAGGCCATCCCTCTTCCCCACTCCTCCCCCTTGGCAACCATAAGTCTGATCTTTATGTCTGTGAGTCTGTTTCTGTCCTGTAGATGGGTCCATCTGTGCCATGCTTTAGATTCCACATACAAGCAATATCATATAGTATTTGTCTTTCTCATTCTGATTTACTTCACTTAGTATGATAATTTACGGTTGCCTCCATGTTGCTGGAAATGGCATTATTTCATTTTTTTAATTTATTTTTTTAATTGAAGGATAATTCATTACAGACTTTTGTTGTTTTCTGTCAAACCTCTGAGTAGTATTCCATTGTATGAAAGTGAAAGTGGAGTCATTCAGTTGTGTCCGACTCTTTGAGACCCCGTGGACTATAGCCTACAGGCTCCTCCGTCCATGGGATTTTCCAGGCAAGAATACTGGAGTGGGTTGCCATTTCCTTCTCCAGATCTTCCCAATCCAGGAATTGAACATGGGTCTCCTGCGTTATAGGCAGACACTTTACCATCTGAGCCACCAGGGAAGTATATTCCATTGTATAGTACCCCATTTCTTTATCCATTGACCTGTCGATGGACAATTAGGTTGTTTCCGTGTTCTGGCTATTGTCAGTAGTGCTGCTGTGAACGTGGGGGTGTGTGTATCTTTTTGAATTACATTGCAGTTTTATCTGGGTATATGTCCATGGTAATTCTATTTTTGGTTTGCTGAGGACCCTCCATACTGTTTTCCATAGTGGTTTCACCAACTTACATGCCCACCAACAGTGTAGGAGGCTTCCCTTTTCTCCATGCTCTCTCCAGCATTTGTTACTTGTAGACTTTTTAATGATTGCCATTCTGACCAGTGTGAGGTGCTACCTGATTTGTATTATCAAATTTAACCCTCTCAAGGGTCCTATGAATAAATAATATTACCTTCATTTCATAGGTGAGGAAACTGAGGCCTAGAGAGATTGAATAATTTGCCAACAATGACATAGATAACGACTCCAGAGGCAGCGCCCTTAATCACTAAGATAAATTCTTAGGATTGTAATTTCAGGATAACTAAATACATCAGATTGTAAGATCTCTGAGTCATATTGCCCAATTGCCCTCTAGAAAGCATGTTCCAATTCATATTTCCACCATCAGAATATGAATGCCCACTCACTTGCATCATCACCAACACTGGGCATTATTAATCTGTGTTGTCCTTAGAGAAATAAAGTCCAGACTTCTGATGGCTTATTCATGCTTTTTAGAGCATGCGTGCAACCTGGTTCCCAATCAAAACATTGATTTTCTTTAAACCAATTGTTCTTATCCTTTTTTTGGTACGTTGGCCCCTTTGAGAATCTAATGGAAGCTCTAAAGCAGCTACACAGAAAATGCACACATGTGCATCAGATGACCTTGTGTTTTTTGGGAATTCACGGACACCATTAAGGACTCCTATGCTTTCAGTGAAACTAAGACTAAAAACAGGGATAATGAACCTCATCAAATGCTGGTTTGACCAGATGATTCTTTTTAACAGTCCTGCAGTGTAAGGAACCAGATCAGAAGAAGCTGGAATAAAATGCCCAGGCCAATAATGATCCATTTGCCCTATGGAGGGGTGGTACCCAGGTCAAAACTCTCTTCTGAGGTCATGCTGTCCTCCACCAAACCAGCAAGACCTCAGAGCAGATGGACAGGCCAGCCCTGGCCTGCCCCCATTCCTGCGCTTCAGCAGCCTCTGAAGAACAAGGCTGGGCTCCTTCTGCCAAATGCACTTCTTCACATACCAGTGTCTTTCACGATCTCCCCTTGCATCCTGCTCCTTTATGGTTTGGAAAACCTCATCCCAGATCCATCAAGCTTCTCCTATCACCAGCAGTGGAGGAAGACAAGAGGGGAGGGGAACATGAGGGCCAGGATCTCGTCCATCCATCTGCTGTGATGCCGCTCTGCCAGGAAGGTTTTTTCTGGGAACTTCCTTTGGCCAGAGCACATGCTTTGGAGGCCGTTTTTAATAATGATCCGTTGAGGCTCGGTGGCATTTTCAGAATTAGAGGTGGAACATCTGGTCCAAGCCTTCAAGGAAGGAGGGGGACAGAGGAATCAGCACTCTTGAGTGCACTGCCCTTTGGGGTGAACCAGTGGAAGGTTTAGCTCCATCTGGATAGACAGGCTGGGGCCACCAGACCACCAGGAGGCATACACGGAGGCTGCAGGCAGCTCCTCAGGCTGAACCCTGGGCTCCCTGTCCTTGCTGCCTGTCCGTGGCCACCTTGGAGGTCTTATTCTGCACAGGACAACCATATTCTTGTCAGAAACATGAGGAGGAGTGGTAATGAAAAGGGAGCTGCTCTGTCCTTTTATTGTCTGGCTTAGCTCTTTCTTTTTATCTCTGTATTATTTTTTGTTCATCCTAGGCTCTATCCTCTCAGGTTTGTTCTCAGCATTGCAGGTGATGGAAGGGTTTGTGGGTTAAATGTCCCTTTACCCCCCACCTTTTTTGGGTCCCTGGGGCTTACTTTCACAAGGCCAGGAGCTGACAGACAATGACTTTTCAATTCTAAATAATTACAGTTCCTCCTGGATTTGACTGGGAATATGAGTCATCTGAAACTAATATATTCACACCCCAACATAGCTCTTCTGTTTCCTCTGCACCCTCTTGTATCCTCTTGTGGAATCTGCTCCACTTTTTAAAATGTCCTTTTAGTCCTTGGTGTTTGGGTGGCTTTTCTCACCAGGTCCAAATGGCAAAAGATAGGAAAGCAGAGGCTCTACTACTTAATATCTCTGTAACTCTGAAGAAGTAACTTCTCTTCTAAGCCTCAGTTTCAGTATTTGTAAAATGGGGACAGTAATTGTACCTCCCACACTGAGTTGTTTTGGGTACTGAGATAATGCGTGTTAGGGGTTCAGTACAGCCCTTGTCTCTCATATGCTCCTGGTAGATGGTAACGGCTATTATTATTGTTGTTGTTGTTAAATTCAGATCACCACCATCTTCTGTATCTTCTTGGGCAATATCATAAAGATTGAGTCCATTTCTAGCTATCATGAGAGTCACCCCAACTTCTCCATCTTCCTTGTGATCAGGACACTGCATAGGACATCAGACCTCCCTACTCGAGCACTAAATAGTCTAAGGTCACCAGCTCTCTGAAACACACCTGCCTCACTGCTGTTACACCCTCACTCACAAAGGGGAAGCAATTCCCTGTCTTTTCAGGGAATTGGTTTTGCAGGAAATTTCTCTGAAAGTAGCAAAATCTAATGAAGTGAAGTGAAAGTCACGCAGTCATGTCCAACTCTTTGCAACCCCGTGGACTATACAATCTATGGAATTCTACAGTGTGAATACTGGAGTGGGTAGCCATTCCCTTCTCCAAGGGATCTTCCCTACCCAGGGATAGAACCCAGGTCTCCCATGTTACAGACAGATTCTTTACCAGCTGAGCCACCAGGGAAGCATAAAATCTAATGACCCTTTCCCAAACTATCACCCACAAACAGCTCTCCATTTTAGCAAGTAACCAGCATCTCCTGATTTTCTTCTAGGCCCCTTCACAAAGAATGTTCCAGAGAAATAGCAAGTCTCTGGTCTGTGGGAATCAGCACTGAGATGCAGAAAGATCAATGCTCTGGGATTATGCCTGGGATTGAATCCTATCGCACTATGTAATCTTTAATTGCTCTAAACCATAGTTTTCTTCATCCATAAAATGGGCATGATGGTTGTTTTAAACTCAGTGGCTTAAATCTCCTTGCTTTTCCAGTCAGTGTTCATCTCCTGGATTAAATTCTCAACCAGTTCCAGACACCTAGGAGATGTTGTTCAATAAAGACTCTGTGAAGTGGAGCAAAGTTTGGGGCCCTCCCACTGCAAGCAGTAACCTAAAAACCTACATTAAACTGAGAAAGAAGCATTTGTTTACATGAAAGAGGTGAAGAAATTGTATTTTCTGAAAATATGGTTCTTTGAGGAAAGGAATGTCTTTAAGAAAATATCTTAATTAGAGCTGAAGGTGGAAAGTGAAACCCATCTCCTCACATCACTACCCACATCCTGTCTTCCTTATTGCCCTCAATAATGCTGATGCCAAAGCTACCAGAAGAGAGAACAGAAATTATTGCCTTAAAAACAATAGGAATTTGGAACCCCTGAAGCAATGTGGGAGGAAAGGAGTTGAGGTGAGACAGGGCAAGGAGAGGGGCAGGGAGCCCAGCCCTGAGCACTGCTTTAAATACTTGGTGCAGGCGACTTTCCTCTTCACTGCTTCAGGGTGCTATAAGCACAGCAGGCATCTAGGGAAATAGAGCCAAGAAACAGGAAAAGCAGGGATGAAGTTATCCCCCCTGCCCCACCCAGGAGCCAGGAACATTGAGGGAGAGTTTCAAATATCCCCGGGATTATGGAAAACGGACATTCAAGATCACCTTGCCTAGCTTTCAAGGGGAAGAAAGGCTCCAATTTATGTCAGGGCTACATATATATATAAGCAGCATAGGCAGTAAATACTGAACAACTACATCCTGTCCCTTCGCAGAAAGTCTCAGAAAACATTCTTCCAGGGTCTCGGCAAGCCCAGCCAGCTCTCTGGCCTACAGGCCATCTCTGAGTTGAGCTCTGAACGGTCTCCTAGGCACTTGGATCTGCAAGTTTCCTAGCAGCGAGAAGCCTTTGAGCTGTGAGAAAGGGCAGCAGTTTGGGGGTCCTTTTATGGCAGGTCTGTGAACCTGGCCTGAGGAGAAGGATGAGGATTTGCTGAAATCTGGACAGCAGCACATATTCAGCAGCAAGGACTAATCATTTCATCATACAATATTCATGACACCAGTGATGGCCCTGGCCCTCGGGATACAGAAAGACAGGCGAAGGCTCTGGTGAGAAGGCAAGATGTCCTAGATAGAGCGGGCTGTCACCCTGAGGGCCGCAGGTGACAGGGAGGCATGACGCCCCAGGGGTGGTCCTCTCTGGAGGAGTGCGTCCCAAACCAGGCCAGACCAGTGGAGAGGAGATGCAGAGCTGTCCAGGGGTCCCAGCCTGGACCCGGCAAGCCAGCAGATAAGATTGAACTCCCACCAACAAAGGACAGAACAGAGGGATGAGTCAGAAAGAGGAAGGCAGTGGGGGTCAGCAGACAGCTGCTCAGAGAAGGGATGAAAGGCATCGCACAGTGCCTAATGGCCTAAGTGGTCCCATCTCAGCATTTTACCACCTGATTCCCCAAGGCCAGTAATGGTCCCTATTCTCTCTGGAGCCTTTCATCCCACTGCTCTGAGCATCTCAGCCAGGCAGCAAGCTATCTGCTCCTCAGAGGGCAGGCTCCAGTACTTCACCACCTGTTTGTTACAGGCTCGAAGGCGCTCTCGCCACAGGTATATTCCTGCCTTCTCCTCTAGTCTCCATTTCACCTCGACAGTGGGGTGAACACAGCTGAGAATCCAAGAAGCAGGGAGCACGGGTGCTAATGCAACCCCCTTGTTTCACACGTGAGGAAGTGGGGCCCAGAAATGTGATGACTGTGCATAAATGTCAGTCAGCTATTTAGCCCTAGGCTGGCTCTTTTTGGTAATATTTTCAACTTCTCTTTCTCTCTCTCTTTTTCCCATCTCCCCTCTCTCCCTATTTCTAATTACAAAAGTAATGATTATTCATTGCAAAAATAATTTTAAATAAAAGTGAAAATCTTCCCCTAAAGCCTTCCTCCAAAGATAACCGTTACGAAGTTTTTTCCACCCAGATTTTTTTCTATGAACATGTGTGTATATGTGCTCAGATGCTCAGTCATGTCCGTCCAACTCTGCAACTGTATTAGACTGTAGCCTGCCAGGCTCCTCTGTCCATGGAGTCCTCCAGGCAAGAATCCTGGAGTGGATTGCCATGCCCCCCTCCAGGGTATCTTCCCAACCCAGGAATCAGACCTATGCCTCCTACATTGGCAGGTGGGTTCTTTACCACTGAGCCACCTGGGAAGCCCTCTGAACATACACACAGACACACACACACACATGCACACACGTGTGCACACACACATTTTTTTACAAGAATCAGATCATACTAGACTTTCTTTCCTGAAATTTGCTTTTTTATACTTAACTGGGTCATGAGCCTCATTCCAGGCAGACCTAGCTTACCATTTTAATAGATGTATGGTTTTTCAATGCATGAATGCTTCATGGTTTATTTCACAATCCCCTGTTGCTGGAATGTAGGTAATTTCCCATCTGGGGGGTACATTACTGGAGTATCCTGTACTTTTTAAAAATATTTATTTATTTATTTGGCTGTGCTGGATTTTAGTTGCAACACACAGGATCTTTGATCTTCATTGCAGCATGCTAACTCTTAGTCGTGGCAGGTGGATCTAGTTCCCTGACCAGGGATCGAACCTGGGCTCCCTACATTGAGAGTGCAGAGTCTTAGCCTTTGGAACACCAGGGAAGTCCTCTGTACTTTTACTTTTGTTCTGTTTATGAGTACTTCTGTAGGATATATTCCTAGATGTGGAGTATTTACATCAAAAGCAAAGGCTAAGATCATTTTAATTGTATTAGATAACACCAGTTTTTTAATCCAAAATTTGCACTCCCACATAGAATGTATGAAAATCTTTCATATATTTGCCAAACTAATAGACCTGAAATATTTTGCGGCTTCCTAATTTGCATTATTTGCTTGGTAAAGGAATTTTATGGTGTTTCATTAATTCACTGGCTACCCATTGTACTTACTCTTGTTATTTGCTTATCCATATGGTTTCCTTTATTTTTATTGAATTGTTTTCTCTTCTTGATTTGAAAGAGTTGTGTATTAGAAATATTATTGCTTTTACTGTTGTTTGAGTTACAAATGTTTCTTTCAGTTCTTATAGCTTTGTTTTCAAAGTTTGTGACCTTATAGAAATGTCCAGGCAAATACAGCAATACTTTACAGATCCTGAACTCCTGTCATGCTTAAAAAGGTCTTTCCTATTTCAAAATCATATAAAAATGTTTACTATATCTTCTAATGTTTTAATAATGTTTAATATTTAATATATTAGATCCATCTGGGTTTATTTTAATGTAAGAAATAAAGTAAGGATCCAGCTTTATTTGTTTCTAAATAGCTAGACTGTTGTCCCCACACCACTTATAGAATAATCTTTTTTCCCACAAGCATTGAAATGATATATCAAATTCTCGTGGATACTTGTTTCTTTTTATAAACTATATAATTGCATTGATCTACCTGCCTTTTCTTGCACTTTCTGCCCTAAAGTTTTTTAAATAATTTTATAATGTGCGATGACTTTTTGGGATGTTTTACTATCTATACAGGTAAGTTTCCACACACCACTCCTGTCATTCCTCTTTACTTGTTTTAATTAACCTGGATATTTTTTTCATGGTTATTCTTTTATCATCTATATTCTTCCATATATTTAGTTTGGGATCATTTAGGTTCTTCTCTCTACCCACCCCAGTCCCTAAAAAATACCCTGATTGTATTTTAATGAGATTGTCTTGAATTTACAGATGAATTCAAGGAGAACTGAAGTTGTTTGGATAGAGACTTTCTATACTCATTAGAAAAGACCGTGATTCCTGCCGGGAAAGATTGAGGGCAGGAGGAGAAGGCACAACAGAGGACAAGATGGTTGGGTGGCATCATCAGTTCAGTGGACACAGGTCTGAGCAAACTCCAGGAGATAGTGAAGGACAGGGAAGCCTGGCGTGCTCAGTCCATGGGGTCTCAGTTGGGCATGACTTAACAACGGAACAACAGCAACATACTAAAGCAAGCTATGTCTCTCCCTTTACACGTCTTCCTTTTATGTCTATTCATAAAGTTGTATGGCTTCCTTCACATAGATCCCATCAATGCTCAGTTTTAAAAGGGTTCTATTGGGAAATTGCCATTAAGGTCAAACTGTGGAACACACTTAGTTTGGCATCAAAGATACACCCTTAAGTGCTACAGAAACCACTCCATCCCATCTGCTCCCTACTCTGGGCCTAAGCCAAGAGGTCGCCTCCCTCTCTGAAGTGGGAATGGGTCCATCAATTAACCAGTGGGCAATTGATGTCCCTGACCTGATCCCCAGTCCTATGCTAGAAATATAGGACAGACTCCATCTTCAAACAGCTTTGATGCTGTCTAAAGAGACAAATGGCACTTAAGAATGACATTCCATATTGATCTATGCGACATGGCCTGTTTTGATGGAAAATACAGGAGAAGAGGCCTGGAGCAGCCAGGAAAGATTTCAGGAAGAGGACAAAAACTGAACTAGGCATTGGCCTGTGGTTACCTTTTGAAAAATATTTATCTGTTTGGGTGTGGCGGGTCTTTGTTGCAGCAGAGCCACACTTTTGGCTCTAGAGTGTGCAGGCTCAATAGTCATGGTGCACAGACTCTACAGTGCCTGGGCTCAGTTGCCTAATGACGTGCAGAATCTTAGATCCCTGACCAGGGATCAAACCCATGTCCTCAGCATTGGAAGGTGAATTCTTAACCACTGGACCACCAGGGAAGTCCCTGTGGTTACCATTTAAACAAATAAAGAAGAGGAAGGAAGCACATTATAAGCAAGAAAATCACCCCACACCTACCATGAATCACATAGATACTGAGTGAGGCACGTGAAGAGGAGGTTATGTGCTCAACAAATAGTTTTATGCATTCACTATAACCCAAGCTCTGTGTTTGGTGCTAGGAAAACAAGACGGGTAAGACTGACCCTGGCCTTGAGGAGCTTGTAACAAGGGAGACAGACTCTTAGATAAATAAGTTCAGCAGCTGTTGTGATAGAATTCTGTGGAGAGAATAGCAGAGACTCTTAATCTGGTGACTGCATCTCTTGGGCACCCATGGATGGGATTCAGTGAGTCTGTGAACTCCTGAAATTATGCAGTGCTAAATTACTTGCGTAACCAGAATACTTAGGTTAAGAGCCACTGAGGTACAGTGCCACAAAATTCTTGGTTTCTGTGTTTTAATGGCCAGATAAAATATATGTAAAGACACCATTACAAATAGAAAGTAAATAATTCTGGTCTTCCCCCAACTTAGAAGTATTTTAAGAGTTCAGAGGCTTTATTGCCTGTTATGAAAAATGCCCAGCTTTGGGACAGGCAATGAAGTGAAGTGTTAGTCATTCAGTCGTGTCTGACTCTTTGTGACCCCATGGACTATAGCCCTCCAGGCTCCTCTGTCCATGGGATTCTCCAGGCAAAAATACGGGAGTGGGTTGCCATTCCCTTCTCCAGGGGATCTTCCCAACCCAGGGATCAAACCCGAGACTCCTGCATTGCAGACAGATTCTTTACGGTCTGAACCACCAGGGAAGCTCATGCAGAGTTGGGTTTGAATCCCAGCTCTACAGTTTAATAGTGTGTAACACTGAGTGAGTTCCATACACGTGATGACTTGATTTCCTCATCTCCAAATTAAGTTGAGAATTACAGAACCCACTTCTCCCTCCTGCCTCACTGTGAGAGCGAGATTAGCTAAGCTGTGTCAGTTACCTGGATCTGAGCAGGTCTTCACAGCCTGCCCCTTCCTTCTATTTCCACACTTCAGAGGAAGCTGGGCATTGTGGGCTGAGGTTATGAAAAGGAGGAATTTGAGCCAGGCCCAGAAGGGATGGAGAGGAGGAGGGGAAAGGAACCGACATTTCAGATCAGTGGACAGAGAAGATGAAAGGAAAAGAGCAAGAAAAGTGAACTCTTATGTTGCGAAGAATCCGTCCATTGAAGCCGGGTTGAACAGGTCTTAAATTCAACCTAAACAGTTTGAAATTTATCCCATAAACTACAGGAGCCACTGGAGGGTTTGGGACAAGAAAGTCAGTCCCATGTTGAGGTGGCTTTCGGCCCAGCCTTTGCTCATCCATGAATTCCAAGATACCCAGGAAAACAATTTTTAAAATAAAATTGTAATGTAGACTAAGGCAATGCTTCTCACCTCAGATCTTGTTAAATAGCAGATTCTGATTCACTGAATCATTGAGATTCTGCATTTCTAACAAGCACTCAGGTGATGTTGATGTTATTTATCCATGAACCTCACCTTGAGTAGCCAAGGGCTAACGTATTTTGGATTGCTGTCTTTATTACTAATTATTATTCTTGCAACACATGTTAACTGAGTGTCTATTCTGTGTCAGGCACTGTGCAAGGCCCTGAGTAGAAAGAGAAGAATCAGACATGAACTCTCTTTTCTAGAAGCTCACAGTCTAATCCTAGATGAGGCATAGCCCCCAAACTACTGTAATTCAAGATAGAGAGTGATAAATGCCATATTTTAGCTTCAGATAAAATACTGTGACAGTTTAGTGAAGAGAAAGATTGTTCCAGTTGAGGGGGAAATTGCCTAGTGCTTAAAGAAATGAATAGAAACTTCTTTTTCTTATTATTAAGCAATGAGTAAGAACCCAGACTTTAGAGTTAGATTTTAATCTTAACTCTACCTCTTACTAGACATGTGACTTCATTAATCTCTTAAACCTCAGTTTCCTCGTCCATAGAATGAAATATAATAATAGCAATGCTTCTGGAAGGATTGGATGAGAGAATGTTTGTAAACATAGTACCTAATAACTGGTTCTTAGTTCATTATAAGTGGTGGCTCTGGTGATTATTATTGTTTTCGACATTTGCTTTAAAACTTAACATGGGTCTGTTTGGCCCTGAGGATATTGTATTTGTTGGACAATTTTGTGATCTCTTTCCAGGGTTAAGTGGCAAATGAAAATGGAAAAACCTTGAAGGGAATTTCCAAATCCAAGGAAACCTCCTTCTCATGCTGAAAGCATTAGTAACTAGTATTTGACATTTTTTGTTTTGTTTTGTTTTTATTGGGCAAACTGTTTGCACTGGGAAGACTTGGCTTGGCTGAAGGTGTAGCCAAATGCTCCTAATAACAGCCCCATTGAAAGGGAGTTCCACTCTATTTACAAGCTGATCAAAATGGTTTTACCACCCACTGGCTCCCTTGAGGTCATCTGTTTGTGTGATGCTGACTGTGAAATAAGTCAAATCAAATTTATAATCCTAGAGACCCAGATTGTCAGAACTCAGAAGGATGTTCCAAACCACCCAGCCCTGGGGGAGCCAGACAAATGATGCTCTGCATCTCTCTATGCCTTGGTGCAATCCCCACCCGCTGGTCATTCCTTCAACCAATATTTAATGAAGGAATATTACAGGGTCCATAGTAAGAGAATAAGATACATTCAGGGACCACAGACACATCTGGAGCTAACAGAGGAAGCTGCTGGGCTTAACAACAAAAGGTCTCATTTCAACCCCCCTCCCCCCCTACCTGCAGAGAGCCTTGAACAAGCGCTGCCTTCTAGTTACAGCTCTGTTTCTTCATCTGAAAAATACGGATAATCCCACTTTGCTCAAAGAACTGTCATGTGGATTATATTTAAATAGAACATTTTAAAAGTGTCTTTTGGTTCATGTTTTTGTCTTTTAAATAATATTCATTGGATTTTTCCCAATTACAAAAGTAGTTCATGTTTATGGAGAAAATGCTGGAAAACACAAAACGCCCAGAAAATAAAAATTTACCCATAATTTCAACACCAAAGGATAAACACAGTTGATGTCTCCTTTCATGTCTGTTTTTCCAGTCCTTCATACACATCAGCATGTGTATTTTGTTTCCCCATGAGTTGTATTGAAAGTGATTAACAGCCTCTGTAAGGGCTTCCTGGATTCATATTCAAACTCTGCCCTCATTAGCTCTGTGACTTGGAGCTAGTTCCGTTCCCTCAAGTGTAATAGTCGTGCCCTCCAGTGAGTACCCTTAGGTTGGCCCCTAGACACCAAGGAGTCCAAGTGGGCAGAATGGCGCCCCCTAGAGCCAGGCAGGGTGCGGTCATGCTGAGCTGTCCTAGCAACAGAACTGGTTGAAGAAGTTTAAAAGGGTGTAAAGTTGAAAGTGAAAGAGGAGAGTGAAAAAGTTGGCTTAAAGCTCAACATTCAGAAAACGAAGATCATGGCATCTGGCCCCATCACTTCATGGGAAATAGATGGGGAAACAGTAGAAACAGTGTCAGACTTTATTTTGGGGGGCTCCAAAATCACTGCAGATGGTGACTGCAGCCATGAAATAAAAAGATGCTTACTCCTTGGAAGAAAAGTTATGACCAACCTAGATAGCATATTCAAAAGCAGAGACATTACTTTGCCGACTAAGGTCCGTCTAGTCAAGGCTATGTGGTCATGTATGGATGTGAGAGTTGAGACTGTGAAGAAGGCTGAGCGCCGAACAATTGATGCTTTTGAACTGTGGTGTTGGAGAAGACTCTTGAGAGTCCCTTGGACTTCAAGGAGATCCAACCAGTCCATTCTGAGGGAGATCAACCCTGGGATTTCTTTGGAAGGAATGATGCTAAAACTGAAGCTCCAGTACTTTGGCCACCTCATGCGAAAAGTTGACTCATTGGAAAAGACCCTGATGCTGGGAGGGATTGGGGGCAGGAGGAGAAGGGGACGACCAAGGATGAGATGGCTGGATGGCATCATGGACTCAATGGACGTGAGTCTGAGTGAACTCCGGGAGTTGGTAATGGACAGGGAGGCCTGGCGTGCTGCAATTCATGGGGTTGCAAAGAGTCGGACACGACTGAGCGACTGAACGGAACAGAAAGATGGTTGGGCATTTGGCCAGTGACTGACACAAAATTTGTTGTTGTTGTTATTTAGTCAGTCTGTCACATCCAACTCCTTTGTGACCCCATGGACTGTAGCCCGTCAGGCTGCTCTGTCCCTGGGATTTCCCAGGCAGAATGCTGGAGTGGGTTGCCATTTCCTTCCCCAGGGGATCTTCATAGTGCAACTATACCAGAAACAAACCTTGTGGTTTTAAGAGTGGGGATTCACTGTTCAGATTCGTTGAAAAGCACCTTAAGGATGACTCACCCGGCCCATGGTCCAGCCAAGAAGTACTTCTCCTTGTGCTGATCCTGCTTCACTTTAGCTTTTGGAACCTTGTACTTCAGCATCCCTCTAAGTCACCCTTCAGCAGGCAAAGCCCATGTGATATGAGTGGGCTCACTGCACCATCTGCTTGCTGCTTTATCCCTTTCCTTTCAAGTTCTACCTCTTACTTGCCCCACCCAGATGTGAAACTTCCAACCCCTCCCAGCCCTTTCAGAGGTGTTGTCTCATTTGATCTGTTTAAAAAACCTCAGTAAGAGACTAGCAAGAGGCACCCTAATGGAGCCATGGGCCTCCTGCAAGTGGTTTCCCAGAGCTGTGCCCACACTGCTCAAAATGACTCCAGATCTGAGTGATGTGCAAGATGGCTTGAGATGCGAGCCAGAGATGGCACCAAAAAACCGACTCACATATTCAGTCAGTCCATCAGTGAACAAATATTTACTTAGCACTATATTATGTGCCAGGGGCTGGGTTCTCTAGTGAGGAAATATTCCCTGTTCACTTCTCTTTCAATCCTTCAGGTCCTCAAAGAGGAATGAATGTCCCTCAGTTTAAGGTCAGCAAGTCTTCAACATCCCTCACCCCAAGCTAATCTCCCCCTTTGAAAAAGAGAGAGGAGGCTCAGACACACTACACTATGGAGCCATCCAGAGCTACTAATAACGTTTTGTCTTCATCTTCTTTTTCTCTGCCTTTGCATTGTTTATAGCAAATAATGCAGGTTTTTAAACAGTAATAAAAAGCTTTCTTTTTTTAAAAAATTTAGATACCAAAAGTGAGTTGATTTAGAGAAAAACATTAAGTAATAGGTGGTCCAAGGAGTAGAATGACTGATGCTTAGGAAGCTCTAGACTTGAGATGGGTGAGGCTTAAACCTTTGAGGGTTGCTGACCCCATCAAGCCCATGATAGCTGGGATTCTCCCCCAGAAAACTGCATGAATATCACACACAGTTTCATCAAGTTCCAGAACCACCTGGAGCCCTATCCCTGGGCCTGTGCTGGGAATAGCAGCAAGGTGAGAGTCCTGACACCTGCTCTGCACAGGAGATCTCGTCGTCTTCTCCATTTCCTTCATCTTGATAGCAATAGTACTGGCAGCAACAGCAGCATTGGCAGTAGTAACAGTAATTGTGTTTGCAGCAGTCAAATAGCTGTACTTATTGAGTACTTTTAACATGCCAAGCACTTACCAAGCCTAAGCTCAATTCATCCATTCAGAAAACAATTATCACCATTCCTGTTTCCCAAGAAACAGAGCTCAAGCAGCTTCTCCAAGTTCACTCAGCTAAGAAGTCAGGGTCAGCGCTTGAACCCAGGTGTACCTGCCTGTGTTCGCTGAACAGGTCCTTAATCACTGAGCTCCACTGTCTTGATAAATGTTGTTTTGGATCAAGTGAAGGACACTTGAACAGGTTCTGGCTCTCGTACTGCCATTCACCAGCCAAGTGACCTTGTAAAAGTCACTCACCCTGACTGACCTTCCCTTAAGGAAGAAGGTTTCCTGGTTCTGCCAAGCCATGATGCTAAGACGCAGGGCTAAGGCACATGGGAACATTTCATGGGCAGGAGATGTGGAGCCAGGCTCAAGGGCATGCACTGAGAGTTGGTAACCCTGGCAAAGAGCAGACACCGGCCTTACTTCCAGCAGAGAGAGCAGGCTTCCAGGAACCTACATTTCCCATTGATATTTGCCCCCTCTTTTAGCATCTTCGTGCTCGTTGCTCAGGTGTGGCTGACTCTTTGCAACCCCATGGACTATAGCCTACCAGTTCCTCTGCCCAAGGGCTTTTCCAAGAAAGAATACTGGAGTGGGTTGCCCTTTGCTTCTCCAGGGGATTTTCCAAATGACCCAGGGCTGGAAGCTACGTCTCCTGTGTCTCCTGCATTGCAGGCAGATTCTTTATCCACTGAGCCATCAGGGAAGCCCCTTGGCACTTGGAGCCCAAAGGTCTGTTTTTGTGCCCAGAGAAAAAAGGATTCCTTTCACCAACATGTTTTCATGCCCGAGGAGGCTTGGCACCTTCCCTAATTAATGAGGGCTCTTGGCTCCCACCAGAGCATGCTGGTGTTGCAAACAGAGCCCCTAATCCTGATGGCTACTGTGCTGCTGGCAGGAGAGAAAGGCAGGAAGGGGCCGAAATATGTGTGGAATCCGAGGCGCGTGGCAGTCCAGTCCCTGACCCGCACTGCCCCTCTGTGGTGGGTCTGGAGGAGCAGGGATGGGCAGGGCTTCTAGCACTGGCCTCATAGAGACTGTGAATGATACGGCCGGACAGGACTTGGATCAAACCACTCAACTAAAGGAGGGAAACTACATCAAATTATTAGGTACTGAACCTGAAACTAACATAATATTGTCCATCAACTCTATTTCAGTAAAATAAATAAATACATTTTTAAAGGAGGGAAACAGGCCCAGAAAGGGCCTGACCCAAAATGATACATCAAGTTAACAAACATCAATTTCCTGTAATTAGATTTCTAGCCCAATGAGTGGTTTATAGGAATAATTATCATTTGGTTAATTAGCATTAATGCAGAGTTGATTTGGGTGGCAGGAACCTGGCACCCAGCATGCTAATAAGAGCTTTAAATGTTTTATCTTGTTTAACCCTCAAAACAACCCAGGGAAGGTGATACTCTTATTAGACCCATTTTACTGATGAGGAAACTAAAGAACCTTAGGGACAGTATGAAGCTTGCCCAAGGTCACGGGTCTGGTGAGAGAACCAGGATTCCATCCCAAGGCAGTCCCTGTCAGAAGTCATTGAGGGCTTGCTCAAGGTGGGAGAGCCATTCTGGTCTGCTGGAGGACGAAATAAAGGACAATGCAAATGGAACAAGAGGGTGGGCAAGGTCATTATTCAGCTCCCAGATACACGAGGATTCAAAACTGACCACACCACAAAGTTGTGGAGATGTGGGGGAAATATCACACTCATTACACAGTCAGTGGATAGTAAATTGATACAGCCAGTCAGAAGGCGGTTTGGCTAGCTGTCAGGAGTTAAATGTGGAACCTACCCAGTGATTCCTCATGAAGAATGTTACCCTGCAGAAACACTCAAGTGTGGAAAAACACGAGATGCACGAGGCTTTTCACTACTGCAGTTTGTAATAGCCCGAAATTGAAAATCACCTATTTGACTACTATCAGGAAAAAGTTAAGTGAACTACTATATATCCAGACATCAGGATGTAATGTTGTGACACGAGGAAATGTCTTTTATATATTCTAAGTGATGACATAAATTTGGGGAAAGGTATGTGTATGACCCCATTTAAAAAATCCATCTGAAAGGATAAAAACAGAACTGTTAACTCTGGTTCTATCTGAGAAAGAATTTTCACTCTATATTATATAGATTTTTTTGTAGTGTGTAATTTAGCAGGTGTCAGTTTTTAAATGTGACAGGTTTTTGTAGAAGTTTAGGTAATTTATAATATTTGTTACTTTCAGGTATATAACAAGGTGATGTGTTTATATCTATATCTATATATATATTCTTTTTCAATTCTGTTACATTATAGTTTATTACAATCTATTGAATATAGTTCCCTATGCTATGCAGTAAATCCTTGTTGTTTGTTTATTTTATATATGGTAGTGTGGATCTGTAAATCCCCTACTCCCAATGTATCCCTCCCCTGCTTCCCATTTAGTAACCACGTTTGTTTTCTGTCTGTGAGTCTGTTTCTGTTTTCTAAATAAGCTCATTTGTGTTGTCGCTTTATCTGGCTGCTCTGGGTCTTAGTCGGAGAAGGCAATGGCACCCCACTCCAGTACTCTTGCCTGGAAAATCCCATGGACGGAGGAGCCTGGCAGGCTGCAGTCCATGGGGTAGCTAAGAGTCAGATAGGACTGAGCATCTTCACTTTCACTTTTCACTTTCATGCATTGGAGAAGGAAATGGCAGCCCACTCCAGTGTTCTTGCCTGGAGAATCCCAGGGACGGGGGAGCCTGGTGGGCTGCCGTCATGGGGTCACACAGAGTCGGACACGACTGAAGCGACTTAGCAGCAGCAGCAGCAGCTGGGTCTTAGTTGTGGCATGCAGGCACTTTAGTTGCAGCACGTGGGATCCAACTCCCTGACCTGGGGTCAGACCTGGGCTCCCTGCATTGACAGTGCAGAGTCTTAACCACTATATCACCAATGAAGTCCCATTTGTGTCATATTTTAGATTCCACATGTAAGTGATGCCATCCGGTGTTTGTCTTGCTCTTTTTGACTTATTTCACTTAATATGACCATCTCTAGGTCCATCCATGTTGCTGCAAATGGCATCATTTCATTTTTTTAGTGACTGAGTAATATTCCTCTGTGTGTGTGTGTGTGCATGCACGCACATACGTGCATGTGTGCCCACCACATTTTCTTCATCCATTCACCTGGTGATGGACACTTGAGTTGCTTCCATGCCTTGACCATTGTAAACAGTGCTGCTGTAAACATTGGGGTGCAGGTACCTTTTTGAATTAGAGTTTTCATCTTCTCCAGATATATGCCTAGAAATAGGATTGCTGAATCATATGGAAACTCTATTTTTAGCTTTGTGAAGATATGTATATTGTGTGTGAGTCGCTCAGTCATGTCCGACTCTTTGTGGCCCCTGGACTATAGCCCACCAGTCTCCTCTGTCCATGGGATTTCCCAGGCAAGAATACTGGAGTGGGTTACCATTCCCTTCTCCACGGAATCTTCCTGACTCTGGAATCGAACCTGAGTCTCCTGCATTGCAGGCAGATTCTTTATCATCTGAGCCAACAGGGAAACCCTCTTTTTAAGGACGTGAGGTTTTTTTTAATAGTCTTAATTTTTTTGGAGCAGTTGTAGGTTCATGTCCAAATTGACAAGAAGGTACTCTGGTGAACCTATATTGACACATAATCGCCCGAAGTCCGCAGTTTACATTAGGGATCAATCTTAGTGTTGTACAATTTATGGGACAAATACTAATGGACAAATTTATTGGACAAATGTATAATGACATATATCCACAGTATAGTATCATACCAAAAATTTCACTGCCCTAAAAATTCTCTGTGCTCCCCTATTCATTCTCCATTGTGTCACTTTTATAATAAAAATATAAAATATTAATAAAATGTAATAAAAATATTCTTTTCCTGGAATGGAAAAGAAATAAAGATATGGTTTCTGCCCAGAAGGAGTTTACAGTCTGGGTGGTAAACAAGGATTTAGCCAGCCCTGGGATGGCTCAGCAACATTAACAGACAAACAATAAAATAACAGAATAAGATCTGATTGTATATGTTCTGAGGGGTACAGAATAAAGGAGTCACTCTGAGTCGGGTAGGGTTAATCAGCAGAGTTCCTGGAGGATGGCAATGAATGGGCCAGGATATAATGTATATTTGGAAAATGGCCACCATTTATGAATTTTCAAGGTGCCAGACCCCATATCGAGTATTTTCAAATGGATATTTTCATGTATTCAGAATAATCCTATGAAGTAGATGTTATCCCCAATTTATGGATAAGAAAATTTAGCCTGAGAGAGCCAATTAACTTCAAAAGTCAAACAGCCAATACTCCAAAAAAAAAAGGGATGCAAAACCAGGCCTCTGTGATCTCAAACTCTGAGCTCAGGTCACCAGGCCACATTGCCTAAATTGGCTAAAGGCAAAGAATGACCTTCTTCTCAGAGGAGCAGGCATCTCAGGGAGCCCAAGGTCAAATTGTGGCCGTAAGTGAACGCCATGAGAAAATCAACATCATCCCCCTTCCCTCTGGCTGAGCACATCTCAGCCCACTGGTCCTTGGAGAGTGCTTTGTAAAAAACTAAAGACAAACTTCCAGCCCATCTTTATCCCTAACAAGGTGCTTTCAGTGTGATGCAGGTGAAGAAGAACCTAGGGAGAAATGCCGTATGGCACAGGAGAGAATGGCATTTATGCCCCTATCATAATGCTATGTGTGTTCCGGTGCCTCCTCACAAGCCTGTGGACTGCCACAGGACAGGAACACCCCTAACTGTATCCCCACAGGTTGGCCTCATCCTGACACTTAGCAGAGCTCCATATTTTTGGAAAGAATGAATGAACAAATGAAAAAAAGAATGTATAAAAATGTAAAAAGCTACCACTCATATGCTGGTGTCCTGATTCATAATATGGGACCAACTATAGTCCCTTCATCTAGAGATTATTGTGATCATTAAACAGGTGAATGGTGTAAAGCGTTTAGTGTAGGATGTGCATAAAGCCCACACAATGTGACTGATGGTTCTGATGAATATTAGCTATTAGTATTATTGTAATTCGTGTATCCTTTCAAAGCTGGCCCTTCAGGATACACCCCCTTTAGGCCATTTTACTACCATCTTCAAAAGGGTTGGCAAGCAGAGTTACAAGTCTGTCTTCAGCAAGGATGCTCTCCTGCTCTGGACCCTCCCCACCTTTGCCACAGTTGTCTGTGCCCCCCTCAGCTCAATCCCTGGCCTTAACATGTCCTCATGGATGGTGTGCCTACCTGTGCACATGCTCACCAACATTTACCCTCCAGAATAATGCACAAGGTTTCCAACTGTTAGCTTCCTCTCTCCACTTCCCAGATTTATTCTCCAGTTTCCCATTTTTGTCAAGACCATTTTAACTATTCCCTTTAGACTCTGTGACAGAAATAAGACCATCTGCATGGGCAGAAAGAACTTGCCCCATCATGGATCCTAGGTGTCCAGTTCAGTTTAGTTCAGTCGCTCAGTTGTGTCCGACTATTTGCGACCCCATGAATTGCAGCACGCCAGGACTCCCTGTCCATCACCAACTCCCGGAGTTCACTCAGACTCATGCCCATCGAGTCAGTGATGCCATCCAGCCATCTCATCCTCGGTTGTCCTCTTCTCCTCCCACCCCCAATCCCTCCCAGCATCAGAGTCTTTTCCAATGAGTCAACTCTTCGCATGAGGTGGCCAAAGTACTGGAGTTTCAGCTTCAGCATCACTCCTTCCAAAGAACACCCAGGACTGATCTCCTTTAGAAAGGACTGGTTGGATCTCCTTGCAGTCCAAGGGACCCTCAAAGTCTTCTCCAACACCACAGTTCAAAAGCATCAGTTCTTCGGTGCTCAGCGTTCTTCACAGTCCAACTCTCACATCCATACATGACTATTGGAAAAACCATAGCCTTGACAAGATGGACCTTTGTTGACAAAGTAATGTCTCTGCTTTTGAATATGCTATCTAGGTTGGTCGTAAATTTCCTTCCAAGGAGTAAGCGTCTGTTAATTTCATGGCTGCAGTCACCATCTGCAGTGATTTTGGAGCCCCCCCAAAAGTCAGTTTCCACTGTTTCCCCATCTATTTCCCATGAAGTGATGGGACCAAATGCCATGATCTTCGTTTTCCGAATGTTGAGCTTTCAGCCAACTTTTTCACTCCTCTCTTTCACTTTCATCAAGAGGCTTTTTAGTTCCTCTTCACTTTCTGCCATAAGGGTGGTGTCATCTGCATATCTGAGGTCCACACGTCATATTTGCATTTCCACTGGAGCCTTCTATCCAAAGAATAATCTTGGACAGTCAGTTAAGTGGCTCAGTCGTGTTCAGCTCTTTGAGACCCCCTGGACTGCAGCATGCCAGACTTCCCTGTCCATCACCAACTCTCAGAGCTTGCTCAATCTCACATCCATCGAGTCGGTGATGCCAACCTTTGGACAAAAACCCAACGGTGCAGACCTTTTCACGAATCAGACCACGAGGTGGCGCCCTCATTGGCCTCACCTAGCCCTAACCGAGTTGAGAAGTCAGCATACTTATAGTTAACACTAGATGGCACTAGTGGTAAAGAACCCGCCTGCCAATGTAGGAGACGTAGCAGACTCGCGTTTGATCCCTGGGTCGGGGAAGATCCCCTGGAGGATGGCATGGCAACCCACTCTAGTGTTCTTGCCTGGAGAATCGTATGGACAGAGGAGCCTGGTGAGCTACAAGTCCATAGGCTCACGGAGAGTCTGTCACGACTGAAGCAGCTTGGTGCGCATGCGACAAGTATGGATAACCTTTCCAAGTTTAATCCCTCTCTGACTTAAACCTGCAGCAGGAGCCTGGCCAGCCACCATCCCTCTATCGCCAAGCAGAGAATCAGGAGGCTCCCTGTAACAACAAGCCAGAGCTCAATAATCAAGAAGGTCAAGTACTGCAGGGGGGAAACTCAGGTGCAATCCAAAATTGGGATTCTTATGGCATCTATGCAACAACTGTGGGACCTTCAGCCACCTTCTGGGTCTCAGTGTCTCCATGGATCAAGTGAGGAAGTTGGATTTCGAGATTTGCTAAGATTTCTCCCACTCATACGCTCTTCCGTCAAGTGGATTCAAAGGTGATCCCAAAGACCAGGCTCTTAGGAAGCTCACCGTGTAACAGAGGAGGTTAGACAGGAATACGAAAGTCACTGTGCTACAGGTGGAGTGGCTGGTTTAGGGACATGGTTTGAAGTTACAGAATGTTCTGTGAAGTATAACTGCATTTTTTAAACATTTACATATGTATGCTAAGTCACTTCAGTCGTGTCTGACTCTGTGCGACCCCATAGACGGCAGCCCACCAGGCTCTGCCGTCCCTGGGATTCTCCAGGCAAGAACACTGGAGTGGGTTGCCATTTCCTTCTCCAATGAATGAAAGTGAAAAGTGAAAGTAAAATCGCTCAGTCATGTGCAACCCTCAGCGACCCCATGGACTGCAGCCTTCCAGGCTCCTTCGGCCATGGGATTTTTCAGGCAAGAGTACTGAAGCGGGGTGCCATTGCCTTCTCCTTACATATGTATATACAACAAATATATGTTCATTTACATAGGTATGTGTATCCACAACATTTACAGGTACATATGCAAACATTTACATATGTGTTTATATGTGTAGTATATACAACAGGAAAAAAATCTGGAAGTTTATGTACCAAAATGTGGTATCTCTACATCGTGGGTTTATTTGTGCTTTTGAAATATTTTTTCTTTTCTTTTTGCTTTTTAATCGCTTCTTATTTTTCCACAAAGGGAAATTAAGAGCATTCAAAACAAACTAACAAAAATGTTTCATATTCAAACAGAATTGAGTTTAAATCCCAGCTTATTACAGACATGTTATGTGGCCCGGGGCAAGTCATTTAACCTCTCCAAGTCTCAGTTGCCTTGTATTTAAAATGGAAATAGTTTTGAACTTAATTTTGCATTAAATGCTTTTGGACCTCGATTCAGTCGCACGAGTTAGTCATGTTTCTCAGTTATCAGCACCCCATCATCATAGGTCTAAGTCTGGCGTCTCTCTTATTTCATTGATTCGTTTGCTTTTATTTCTATCCCCTATTCCCCTTTCCCTCTGCCTCACCCATAGACACCCATTTTGCATTTGATATGTATTTTTTAACTTGAAAGTGTTTTTGCAAATGAGTTTGGTTGTTTGGTGTGTTACTTAAAAGATGTTATGTTATAAAGCTCATTCTGTTTCCTAGTTTTGTTTTTTTTTTTAACAAAGAACAAGGTATTTGAGATCTTTCCATATTGCTATTTGGACTTTTAGGTACTGCGTAATTGCTCTGCTATGCATGTCCAAACTCTGCTTTTCCATAATTCCCATGAGGGGCACCCAAGTGTTTTCCAACTCTGTCACCATAAACACCATAAACACCGTCACCCTGAGCATAGTCACACATGGCCCCTGATGACCTGTGTGAAAATTCTTTCAGATCCCTGCCCTGGAGCAAAATTGCTGAGTCAGGAGGTGTTTGTATACTAAATGGTATCAGGTCTTCCCAGCCTGTGTCGCCACCAGCAGGAGACTCCTCATGTTTCCACACCCCTGCCTGCGCTTGGCACTATGGAGCTTTCTAACTTTTGCCAATGTAACAGATATGTTCTCTCCCTTTGTGGCTCTCACTTTATTTGACTGCCTAATATTTTGAGCACCTTGGCATATGCTCATTAGCCCTCAAGTTTTCTATTCTGTAAATTGCCTGTTCCTTTTCTTTGCCCACGTTTCTACTAGGAATGCTTTTTCTTGTTGACTTTCAGGAGTCCTAATATACTCTAAATACCAATCCCTTGACAGTCCTACAATATTGTGAGTATCTTCTCCGACTCTTGCCCCATAGTTTATCTTTTTGAAGTGTTAAGTCGTTTTTCTCACCTCTCCATCGGTAAGACTGTCGTTTACCTTGTCTTCTTTTACCTTATAAAGGTTTCACCTTTAGGTCTTTAATACATCTATTTCCCATGGAAGTGCTTCATAGCATTCTGTGAAGGATAAAACAGAAGGTGAAGAACCGACACAGTGCCGTCCCGACAGCTGTACAAGAGCTGTGTGCGGTTGTTATTATTATTATCATTCACGAAGAAAGTGGTAAGCGCTGTCCTAAGAACGTTACAGATGCAGTTGTTTGAATCCTGTTTAGCTAAATCAGGAAAGATTTTATGGGCGAAGGTGAAGAGATGGAGGTTGGACTTAAAAAAAAGCATGTAGGAGTCAAGTGTTTTGAGATGGAAAGGCAGTATTCCGGGCAGAGGAACTGGCCTGGGCAACGGAGGCAGGAGACAGGAACACCACCGTTTGACAGTTTGTGGGCAAATCACAGGGAAGAGAGGGTCTGACTGCTCACCGATTGTTTGTCTTTCTGCCCGTGCCCACCCCACCCCCTTCCCCCTGCAGGCTCCCTGTTCTCCGCCCTGAAGGCCCCCGACGCCGTGTTCAAGGTGGTCTTCTGGCTGGGCTACTTCAACAGCTGCCTCAACCCCATCATCTACCCGTGCTCCAGCAAGGAGTTCAAGCGCGCCTTCGTCCGCATCCTCGGGTGCCAATGCCGCGGCCGCCGCCGCCGCCGTCGCCGGCGGCGCCTGGGCGGCCGCGGCTACACCTACCGGCCGTGGACGCGCGGCGGCTCGCTGGAGCGCTCGCAGTCGCGCAAGGACTCGCTGGACGACAGCGGCAGCTGCCTGAGCGGCAGCCAGCGGACCCTGCCCTCGGCCTCGCCGAGCCCCGGCTACCTGGGCCGCGGCGCGCAGCCGCCCGTCGAGCTGTGCGCCTTCCCGGAGTGGAAGGCGCCCGGCGCCCTCCTGAGCCTGCCCGCGCCCGAGCCCCCGGGCCGCCGCGGCCGCCGCGACTCGGGTCAGCTCTTCACCTTCAAGCTCCTTGCCGAGCCCGAGAGCCCCGGGACTGACGGGGACGCCGGCCACGAGGCCGCAGCCGACGTGGCCAACGGGCAGCCCGGCTTCAAAAGCAACATGCCCCTGGCGCCCGGGCAGTTTTAG
>SJXQ01003629.1:144392-154400 GCA_006408695.1 Aepyceros melampus | reverse complement strand
GAAACGCGGGGAGGGGGGGCGGGAAGAGGGGCAGCTGCTTTTCTGGCAGGGGCATGGGTGCCAGGTACAGCGCGGAGAGCTGGGCCGAGCATGCTGAGAGCCTGGGGGACCCGACGCCGGCCGGGATTTCCGTCTCTCTCTCTCTCTCTCTCTGTATATATCTAAACGAGTCCTTCTGTACATGTATTTAACTGTGGGGTCACGTGCGTGTGTCTGTGCGATGTGCGTGTATTGCGTGTGTGCGTGTGTGCGTGTGTGGGGCCGCCCGCGAGGGGGGCAGAGCGAGTGTGCATGCGCCCAGGAGGCGCCGGGGCGCTGTCTGTCTCCTGATTTCTTACCTCTCAAGCCCCTCCTGTACTTCCCTGAAGGGTGTCACTTTGGCGGGGTTGGAAACAAAAGTCGGACATTAAAGGTCATTTCTCCTGTGCGGCTTTCAGTGGTTTGTGAATGCAGTGGCAGGTAGGCGCTTGACTTCTTTACCTTCGCGTTCAGGTATGCCCCTCTCTCCTGCCGACCCTATGGGTAATGGCTGTGCTGGCCCCGGCTTGGCCCCGGTTTGTGCCTTTGCTATTCCTGCCCTTAAGGGCTGCACTAATCTAACCCTGTGGCTGAAAGTGACCCCCTGGACTTGTCCCATAAATCCTGCTTGTCTGCTTTTGACCCTTAGCAGTTGTAAATCCTCCTGCCGTGGGCAATGCCTGCCCTGGTCCAGATCCCCAGGACCCCAATCCTAGCGGGGCTACCTAGGTGGGCCTGTCACCTGTGAGGGCTTGGGTCCCTTACCTCCTCCAACACCTTTGTACAAAACACGCATTGTTCGCCTGTGCCCATGGAACTGGAAAAAGAAAGCCACACTGCAGAATTTTCTGGACAAGATAAGGATCCATGTGTGGATACAGCACATGTGGGTGTGAGAACTTTCCTAAGCTCTGCTAAGAGCCTGCCTGGAAAAGAATCACTTAGGAAAGATTTGCAGAGAGGAGGAGCATACCTTGACGAAGGTAACTTCTGTTCTACTCTCAGTGCTGCTTCCGATTTAGTATATGACCTTGAGAAAGTCACATCTCCTCTGGATCTTGGCTTCCCATCTGTGTAATGTCAAGATTGATTCTAAGGTCTTTTCTGCCTCTAAAAGGCACTGGTTTGCTAAAAGAATAAAGGATGGGGAACAAAATAAGGAGCAATCTTCTTCCCTGAAATTGAAAAAAAAAAAAAAAACCCTAAGAGGAAACTCCCTCAATCCCTTTCTCTTCCTGTTTTGCTTTTTCTATGTTGTGATTCATTAATTTTTTAAATAGCAGTAGCTTCTTCCAATAATATTAGCACATCAGTCATTTATCCTATAGATGATTGAAATAGAAAATGCCTTAAGAAGGGAGGAGCAGTCATTTATTTAGCTGAAAAGTGTTGGGGTATCAGGCATGGCTGGATCCAGGAGCTTAAATAGTACTGCCCACTTGCTCACAGGCTCTTGCTCATTGATCTAGCTTCCATCTTTTAGCTCTGCTTGTCTTTATAAGTTTCCCTTGTTTCCTTTCTCCAAATAGCTTTCTCACACCATTCTTATAACTTTAGCCCCGTCCCTAAGGAGAAATATGGATTCCCCAGCATATCTGCCAAAAAGAGAAAAAGAAAAAAATCCTTAGATGCTAGATGTTCTGTATCACAGACCCCCTTTGAGTCTCTGATGAAAGCTATAGGTACACCTTCCAGGAAAAAAAAAATGCATACAAAAAAAATTACTACATGTTCATCAAATTTCAAGTGACTCAGCTCTGTTTAAGATCCTATGAACTAAGCATGATATCCCAGATTCACTGGTGACTTGAATGAACTGGATGTTCAGAATTATGTAGGCCAATGCCCTCATCTTAACAGATACAGAGGGTGAGGTAAATAACTTGCCAAGTCACACTAACCTAGGACTAAGACCTGCTGCAACCCTGTCCAGTATGTTTCCCTTCCCTTGTGCTGCCACCTTGGGATTGAGTATATTCTCCAACAAAGAGCAGGTATCTCCCTGCCTCTATAGAAAAAAGGGAGTCCTAGGGGAGGAAGAGCTTGCACCCAATTCCCAGAGAAGAAAGTACCATTTGAGAGAGTCCTCTGGAAATATTTTCTTAGCAACACAAAAATTTCAAACAAGTCTGTCACAGAATCCTGATGTAAGTGTGGCCTGGAATGAAGTAGGAAGAGGAAGACAGAGCCTCAGCCCCTTGGCCTCCTCCACCACCTCCTCAGCCCTTTCCCTGGCCTGCCCCAAACACTCAAGGGCTCCACAACATGAAGTCTGAAGATCACCAGTGAACAGGACTTGGAATCAACAGAACCTGGGTTCAAGATCTTGGGCAATTTACCTTGCCTCTTCTCATCTGTTTCTGCATCTATCAAATGGACATGATCATCAGAGCCCAGCAGGAAGCACAAAGAATTCAATGAGCTCACTGTGGTGTAAACACTGAACTGTGAATCACTGGGCAGACGCAGGTTATAATTTGGACCTCGGGTATCTGAAGCCACAGTCACCAAAGGTATTCCTTAAGTTGCTCAGTTCCAATGACCTCAGACGTGATTGGTGTTTGGAGGCCACCCAGGCAGCATAAAATAGCAGTGACAGCCTCATACCTCTTTCCAGAAGGAAAATTGACCAAGCCATGGCTCACATCCCCAGAGAATGCTAGGTTCCGGATGTGCCCCTAGCCAGGGCCTGCATTACCTGCATTACCTGACCTCTCCAGGAAGCCTCACTGCGGTGTACCCCAGACAAAGCCACGAGCTCATCAAGAGCCCTTGGAGAGAGCAGGTCCTCTCTGCTCTGACCTCACAACTGGCTGTAAAGCAGCCCTACTTTATCTCTCCAGCCACCCAACCACTGCTGGGTCAGTTGTCACCCCTGAGGCATGCACGGGGATACATTTTTACAGCAGCTAAAGTAAAGAGGGCAGTGGCTTGGCAAGGGCAGTAGTTAAGCCTACAGTTCTGGGCTCAAATCCCACTCCTGCCACAACCTCAGTTTCCTTAACTATAAAATATAATAATAATACTTACTTCATAGGGATATTAGAAAGATCAAATGAGATTATGAGGGTAAAACAACACCATGCCAGTCACCTGGAAAACATCCAATAAAGGGTAGCTATTCACAGAGTATTAGTTATTCAATTCATTACTTTGATATATGAAGTTTAGAGAATATGAGTAAAAGGACAAAGAAAAAAAATTCAGTGCAATTCATCAGATGTCAGGGTTTTAGGACTCAGGTCCAACTTGAGGAAAAAAGACACAAGTTTATGACAGAGTAAAAGAATTTTGTGTCTTATAGCATGAAGAAACATTACTCAAAGCAGTGATCAGCCCAAACTAAAAGGAAAAGTGAAATTTAATAAAAAATAATGTTATAGAACATTCTAGAGTGACAAAGCCAGAATATGTGTGTGAGGGAAGCCTGGGTGTCTTAGAGATTGTGCATCCCATGATAAAGGAGTGGGAGGTGGGGACAGTGGGCTGCTCTGAACATGTACCTGGGTTCAAGGCCCATCTCCACTGTCTGAACCAGCTACTCAGGCCTGAGATTGAACGCCCTGCATGAAAATAGTGGATACAATTAGCACTGACCTCACACTGGGATGAGACAAAATACAGAAGAGCTTGGCCAGACTGGGCATTATTTTTAATATCTGTGGGCCACCTTACGTGTACTGAACCTTCTTAAACTAACAGCTCCTTTAAGAGGCTGATAAAAACCAGAGAAAACTGAGCATAACAACCCAAATCTCCTAACAGATACATGGATTTCAACAGATTTTACTCTCTTGATATCTAGAAGTAGCCAAATCAAGAGAGAAACATACACAAGAGAGATGGAGCCCTCACAGACCCAGCCTGGATGAGAGGTGGCTGAGTCACCAGGGAATCCCATTTACGTGTGTGACAGGATTTGGGGTTGGGTGGTATCTACCACCATCCTCTCCTGGTGAGACCCCAAGTGTCAGGCTTCATCTACCATCTGGGGCATGGAGGTGATAGGTAAGTGCCCTGGGACCTTGGGAGGGGAGTGCATGGGACTTAGGCAAAGTACTGAGCATCACTTCTCCAGATGAAGGTTGGCCTCACCCTGCCTGTTATCCCCAAGAGGGCCTCAGCAGATGCCAAAAAGGAGAAGAGCAACCAATCCTCAGCTCAGATTCTGGGTGGACTTCCACCTGGCCCTGGAAATAGACATGGTAGCTTCCAGCGACCCCACCTGCTCTCAGTAGATTCCTTCAGGACCATCTTCACCCTACCCCATCAGTCCACAGAATCTTTATTTAGGCTGGCTGAGGGGGAGAGTGAAGATATGAAGAAATGTCATGTCACTTCAGAAGAACTTGCATCCTCTCACAGTCCTCCCCCCTTGTACCTGGACCTGCCTTCTGAAGCTTAACAGCCAGGAACTGGCCATGTTTGTCTTCCTGTTTAGTTCACTGAAGAGTGCGCATTGGGAAGTGGGGAGTGAACAAATGTTCAGTCTGCTCTGACGTTCTCTCCCAGGCCCTGCCCCTTCCCTCACTCCGTTGTGGCCACACTGGCCTCTGCTGGTCCTCAAATTGGGGAGCCTTGCTCCCTACTCAGGGCCTTTGCCCTTGCTGACACCTCTGCCTAGTTCCCTCTCTGTCCATGTGGCTTCCTCCCTCCATCTTTCCTCAAATGTCACCTTTCAGGGGTCATCTGATTCCTCTGGCTGTCCTATTTAAAACTGACCTCCTCACTGCCCACATCATTCAGCGCTTATTGATGCCTAGCATGTTATATGACCCACTGGAAAAGACCCTGATGCTGGGAAAGATTGAAGGCAGGAGGAGAAAGGGATGACAGAGCAAGAGATGGTTGGATGGCATCACCAATTTAATGGATATGAGTTGAGCAAGCTCCAGGAGATGGTGAAGGACAGGGAGGCCTGGCGTGCTGCAGTCTATGGGGCAGCAAAGAGTTGGATACAATCAAGCGACTGAACTGAGCATGTTATATATTTTTATCTGTTTTCATGTTTTTTGTCTTCCTATGCTCACTAGAAATACAAGCTTCGTGAGGGTGGGTATTATTGTCTGTTTTGTTCACTATTATATCCTCAGCATCTAAAATAGTGCTTCCCATACAGTAGGTGCTTGAATATTTTTGAATGAATGAGTGTATGTTACCTCCCATGAGTGTCAGAATGCTCTCACAGCAGAACAGAGTGCTCGGGGACCTCATGGCAGGGGCTCCTACCTCGAACCTGATGTTGGGAACTGGGCCAGGGGCAGTCCTGGTCAGGGAAGGCTTCCTGTAGGAAGTGGCATCTGAAGAATGTCAGCTGGGCCCTGCCTACCCAGCACCCCTGTGTTTTCGTAGTTAGTGCTTTCATATACCCCTCAGTGGAGATGGGAGGCTGAAGGCCAGGCATCTGGTCATAGCCCAGCCCCCAAGTCCCCACCCCTCTCTAGGTTTCTGTCTATTGTCTGACAATCAGAAGCACTGAGTCAAAGACAGCTCCTAAGCTCTGCCAATCTATGATTCCACTTTTGTTCTCTCCTCAATGCACAATCTTCAGAGACAAGCTATTTGTGGAGACAACTTCATTGGGATTAGTAAGATAAAGAGCATTGGCCCTTGCTGATGGCCTCATTCAGAAAAGCAGCATCTATATACAAAGCTTCTAGAACAGCTCAGGAGCAGATGAAAGTGTAAAAACCTGGTGACTGTTCTCACGTGTAGTGCCAGCTGCTACTGCTGGAAGCACGCTTGTGTCTCTGCCAAACACCACCTGAAAACCAGCAACCACTCACACCTGTACTTCACTCCCCCACTTGTTCTTTCACTTATCCTCCAAGCGATTGTTCAGCACCTACACAAAGCCAGGAGCCAACGAAACAAAAGCAAATAAAACACAGGGTTTGTCTTGGAAAATTTCAGCCTGGAAGAGGAGATTGGACATTCCCTGAAGACACAGGAATTTTGGAAGGACCCAGTGTCGTTGCCATTGGAGGCCAGTAGATAAAGGGCTTTGGGAGTTCCAGGGAGAAAGGATTCGAGTTGAAGCCCTAAACTTTGATGTGATGGTGTTTGGAGGTGGAGCCTTCGGGAGGTAATTAGGTTTAGATGAGGTCAGGAGGGTAGGGCCTCCATGATGGGATAGGTGCTCTTATAAGAGGAAGCAACACCAGCGCATCCTATCTCCGTCATGAGAGGACGCGGTGAGAGGGAAGTCACTTGCAAGTCAGGAACAGGGTCCTCACCAAGGACTAGGTCTGCTCGTACCTTATCTCAGACTTCCAGTCTCCGGAACTGTGAGAAAGAAATGTCTGTTGTTTAAGCCACCCCGTCTGTAGAGTTTGTTTGGCAGCCCAAGCTGATGGATACAGGAGGCTCTAAGAGGCGACATATGAGAACCTGGATGAAGAGGCATGTCAAAGAGGTGAGAGGTCAGGGTGGGTGTCTTTAAAGGACTGGCCCAAGCAGTTCCATGTCCATAGTGTTCCCAGAGCAGTTTTCCTAAGACAGGCTTAGCAGGTACAGGAATCTCCACCTGACAGACTGGGAAGCTGAACCTCTAAAAGTTCCTTTCCTGGGTCATGTGGCTGATAAAGGGGAGAGTCAGAACAAGACTAAACACTGCCTGGCCCCAGCCTAGAATTCGTCCTCTCCTATCAGGTCTGTCTGTGTGATAGACATGTTCCAAGCCTAGGTTCCAATCAGAACATAACTTGGAAAGTGGCAGTATAGCCTGGTCATTAGGCTGAGTTCAAACCCTAGCTCTGCAACTAACCAGCTATGCAGTCCTAGTGAAGTGATTTAACCTCTCTGAACTTTAGTTCCCACACTAGTAAAACCTCCATGACAGAATCTTCTTCACACAGTTGCTGTGAGGAAGAAATGAGCCAGTGCATGGAATTGAGAAGTGTTGGGCTTACGGAAAGTGTTCAGTAGTGTTAGTGATTAGCTCAGTGTGGGGACACAAGGAAAACCAAGGGTCTCAGAACTGGCCAACAGGAAATTGAAAACCTTCTGTCTGAACCAGGGTGAATGGGGGTTGGAGGGTTCTCTTGCTGCTCCGCTCCAGCTTGTGGAATCAGAGTCTCCTGACCAGGGATCAAACCCAAGACCCCTGCACTGGAAGTGCACAGTCTTAACCCCTGAACCACCAGGGAAGTCCCAGAAGGTTCTCTTCTGAAGCTACTTATGTCCACACTCCAACTCTCCTGGGAGAAATCCTATTTGGGAAGATCTGACAATCAAGGTAAACCAGGAGAAAACCAATAGGGCATTCAGATCCTCTGAGCAGGGACAGATGCTACTAGGGCCTGGCGAGCAAAGTTCAGTGGCAGAACTAGGTTCAAGAGCTGGATTTCCAAGGAACCTTCTAGGCTACGGGCTCTCAAGCTTTTTGACTACAACCCACAGAATGGAACACTGCAACCCAGTACATAGATATACATATACCAGGGTTTCTTGAAGGTTTGAGTTGGATAATTTATTCCTAAGGGAGTGGGGAGAGGGCTCTCTTGTGAATTGTAGGATACTTAGCAGCATCCCTGGCCTCTACCTGCTCAATGTCGGAAGCATTTCCTGTCCTGCTTTAGTTGTGACAATCAAAACTGTCTCCAGACATTTCTAAACGTCTCCTTAGGAGACAAAATTGTCCACAGCTGAAAACCACTGAGGCATACAGATATAAGGAACAAACGTTTCAAAAAGTTTATACTTGCTTACAGAATGTACTCTAGTTCTCATTTTGTATTATTAATTAGATGGTCACTTAAAATAGTGCTAACTGTGGCCCACTAACTCAATTTCACAGTGCAAGAACCATAGTTTAAGGAATGCTGTTCCAGGCGAGGGTTTCTACTTAGACCAGAAACTCAGTTGTAACTGTTTTCCAATGTCCCCTGTCCTTCCTAGAGAAGAACATTTGCTAAGAATTGGGAAGATGTTCGGGTTGGGAAAGTTTATATCATCTTAGGACCCCTCTAAAATGAGGGTCAAATGCCTACTTCAAAGGCTTGGGTGGATGGTAATGAGATAATCCCTAGAATAATCGCTGCTGCTGCTGCTAAGTCTCTTCAGTCGTGTTCGACTCTGTGCGACCCCATCATAGACGGCAGCCCACCAGGCTCCCCCGTCCCTGGGATTCTCCAGGCAAGAACACTGGACTGGGTTGCCATTTCCTTCTCCAATGCGTGAAAGTGAAAGTGAAGTCGCTCAGTCGTGTCTGACTCTTAGCGACCTCATGGACTGCAGCCTACCAGGCCCCTCCCATGGGATTTTCCAGGCACGAGTACTGGAGTGGGTTGCCATTGCCTTCTCCGAAGAGAACTACTCCGGCAAATGTAACACAGACCCACGGGCTACCACCTCTGGCCTCTTCCGGCTGATTTGTTTTATGGAAGTAAAGCCCGGTAATCTGCATTTTTCGCAAATGATTCCGCTGGTGGGTAAACCACATTTGGAGAAGCACATGCACCCCTGTCAGGAAAAGGATCGGGTTTTACTCCCCTTCTACATACGCCAGAGTCTACTGTTTTCCAGGACCTGCTTGGGTAAACACTGAATTGGCCATCTGCCTTAAGCCTAGGTGGCTTCAGAGAAACGGATTTTCTCCTCTAATCCTTCTGTCCCAAGTTGTTGACCTCCTACCCCTGCCTCCAGCGAGTAAGAAGCCGAGGCGGGAGGGGGCAGGCGGGCCGGGGGAGGAGAGTGGAGGAGAGGTGAGCGGGGAAAGGACGGTGTTGTAACAAGCTTGGAGAGCCAGTTCCCAGAAATCACACAGCAGTTGTTACCATGTCTTTTAAGTCACACCAAGAGGTTTCAATTTCCTTCTCTAGTAGGCTCATAAATAAGTGGCATAAGATTTCTGTTTTCTGCCGCTGCCAGGAGTTGGGATCGCTGTTCAGGGGCGAGGGGCTCAGCGCGCACCGCACCGAGGTGCGCTCGGCTCTCCTGCGGGGCTGGCGCCGCCTCGTCTCCAGCTCGCACAGCAGAGATGAAGCCTCCTGGGACCGCTCCTCGCCTCCCAGAGTCGGGCTTCCTTCCTGTGTACGTGCAGAGACTGGGAAACAGTACCTTAGACACTGCAGCGACCGACACCGCTCCAGGGCTCCTTCTCCGGAGCAGGTGCTGGGAGCGGGACAAGCTCCGCGGTGAGGCGGACCCGGGCGCCACCTGTCGTCCAGCGCGCCTAAGCGAGAGGAGTGTGAAGGCATGAAATTGCTTTGCAATTCCGTGACCTCCACAACTGACAAGTCAAAGAGAGGGAAAGAGGGTTCCCTTTTCTCCACACCCTCTCCAGCATTTATTGCTTGTTGACTTTTGGATCGCAGCCATTCTGACTGGTGTGAAATGGTACCTCATTGTGGTTTTGATTTGCATTTCTCTGATAATTAGAGTGATGTTGAGCATCTTTCCATGTGTTTGTTAGCCATTCGTATGTCTTCTTTGGAGAAGTGTCTATTTAGTTCTTTGGCCCATTTTTTGATTGGGTCACTTATTTTTCTGGAGTTGAGCTGCATAAGCTGCTTGTATATTTTTGAGATTAGTTGTTTGTCAGTTGCTTCATTTGCTATTATTTTCTCCCATTCAGAAGGCTGTCTTTTCACGTTGCTTATAGTTCCCTTCGTTGTGCAGAAGCTTTTAATTTTAATTAGATCCCATTTGTTTATTTTTGCTTTTATTTCCAGTATTCTGGGAGGTGGATCATAGAGGATCCTGCTGTGATTTATGTCAGAGAGTGTTTTGCCTATGTTCTCCTCTAAGAGTTTTATAGTTTCTTGTCTTACGTTTAGATCTTTAATCCATTTTGAGTTTATTTTTGTGTATGGTGTTAGAAAGTGATCTAATTTCATTCTTTTACAAGTGGTTGACCAGTTTTCCCAGCACCACTTGTTAAAAAGATTGTCTTTAATCCACTGTATATTCTTGCCTCCTTTGTCGAAGATAAGCTGTCCATAGGTGTGTGGATTTATCTCTGGGCTTTCTATTTTGTTCCATTGATCT
>SJXQ01003629.1:122337-143684 GCA_006408695.1 Aepyceros melampus | reverse complement strand
AGGGGGGAGGTGGGGGTCGGGATTGGGAGTTCATGTACACTCGTGGCTGATTCATGTCGATGTGTAGCAAAACGAATACAGTATTGTAAAGCAAAGGTGAGGTGAAGTCACTCAGTCATGTCCAACTCTTTGCGACCCCGAGGACTGTAGCCTACCAGGCTGCGCCGTCCATGGGATTCTCCAGGCATAAGTACTGGAGTGGGTTGCCATTTCCTTCTCCAGGGGATCTTCCCGATCCAGGGATCGAACCCAGGTCTCCCGCATTGGAGGCAGACACTTTAACCTCTGAGCCACCAGGGAAGCCCCAAAACAAACTAAAAAAATAAAAATTAATTAAAAAAAAAAGGGAAAGTGCACCAAACACTGAGTGAATTTACTGAACTTCCTCTCTGTACCAGACAGGTAAGTCTACATCTGAGTCTCTTTTGGAGAACTCTGGGAATAGTGAGGAAGATCAAACTAAGATTGCCTTTTTCTACCTGGGTATACAGATGTGCCAGGGACTTCACAGAAATGTGGGATCTATGTGGGGCATCTCCTGAAGCACCAATTTTATGGGGTGAGACATGTATTAAAACATTTAAAATATAAAACTAGAATCTTAAACTGAGGGATTTGAAAGAAATTTTCCTCTCCCTATGCTATGCTTAGTCGTGTACAATGAGACCCCCATGGACTGCAGTCTGCCAGACCCTTCTGTCCATGGGATTCTCCAAACAAGAATACTGGAGTGGGTTGTCATCTCCTCCTCCAGGAGATCTTCCTGACCCTGGGATGGAATGCATGTCACTTGCATCTCCTGCATTGGCATGCAGATTCTTTACCACCGAGACACCGGGGAAGCCTGCAATTGTGTTCCCCAGACATTCCAGGTTCTGCTTTCACTCTCTCCTGCCAGTAGAGAGATTTGATGGGTAAGCCTGAAAAGCTCTAGATTAAGAAACAGGTGCTGTTGAAGAAGCAGTGGAAGGTGCAGTTAGATAGGCCTGGACTCCAGGGAGGCCTCCAGGCAGGAGGTGAGGCCCACGTGTCCAGGAAAATGCTGAGGTGGGGGAGCTGCAGCCCACCTGAAGGATTTGGAAAGGGACTGGGGGTAGTGGGGTTAGGGAGGACATTCCTAGAGGGAGAGAGCAAGAACAAGACCTAGCTGGTGGCCACTGTGTCAGTGGAAAAAGTGGGCTATTTGGCTGGGGTTCTGGGGGCTTCTGAAAGCCCAGCAGGAAATATTTTTTAAATTGGTAATCTAATGAGAGTGTGGAGACAAGGCAACCTCATGCAGTACTAGGGGATGGTCTTAGCGAAGATGTTTTGGAAGGCAGTTTGGCAATATCTGTGACATTTTAAGGGAACGTTCCTTCGACAGAGCACTTGTAGGCTTGTGACCCACAGGGAGACTCTTAACAAGCCCACAGGGATGTACAAGGATGTTTATTGCAGCTTTGTCAGGGGAAGGGAAAAAATGGAAACTATGTAACTATCCATCCAGAGGAAAATGCTTAAATGGATTATGCACAGCCCAGCTATGAAATGCAGTGTGATGGTTAGAAGGAATGCAGTCACTGGCTGTATACTGACATAGAAAATCTCTAAAATGAGGTGGACACTATGGAAAGGGCAGGTTACCTAACCATACATATAGTTTCACTCCATTTATGTACGTTTTAAAGCTATTTATTTGTGTGTGTGACACTCAACAGGAAATGGGAATGAGAGTATGTACTAGAGAGAAAAAAGAACAGAGAAAGGTTTCGTTTTTTTATTTTGTATATTCCGTTTGGCTTTTTTGTATACAGGACATACATACACACACACACACACACACACATATTCCTAAAGTGCTCTAAGGTGTTTTGTGTTTTTTTTAATTGCAGTCAAATACACATCACCTAGGGCTTCCATGGTGGCTTAACTGGTAAAGAATCCGTCTGCATGCAGGAGACCAGGGTTCGATCCCTGGGTTGGGAAGATTCCCTGGAGAAAGGCATGGTTACCTACTCCACCTCTCCAGCATTCTTGCCTGGAGAATTCCATGGACTGTATAGTCCACGGGGTTGCAAAGAGTCAGACACAACTGAGTGACTTTCACTTCACTCACACATAAGATTTACTGTCATACCCATTTTTAATGTGTAATTCAGTGGAGTTAAATATATTCACATTGTTGTATACCAATCTCCAGAATCATCTTGCAAAACTGGAGCTCTGTACCCGTTAAACAGCTCCTTATCCACCCTCCACCTCCCTACCCTGCCCCTGTCAACCACCATTCTATGTTCTGTTTCTATGAGTTTGACCAGTCTAGACACCTCACGTACAGTATTTGTCTTTTTGCAACTGACTTATTTAACCTAACATAATGTTGTTGTAACATATGTCAGTTCCCTTTCTTTTTAGGGATAAATAATATTTCATTGTATGTATATACCACAGTTTGTTTATCCATTTATTCTCTGATGTACATGTAGGTCGCTTCCATCTTTGGGCTTTTGTGAATAAGACTGCTATGAACATGGGTGTATGAATACCTCTTCAAGACTCAGATTTCAATTCTTTTAGATATTTATCCAAAAATGGAATTGCTGAATCATCTGATAATTCTAATTTTTTGAGGAACTAACATATTGTTTTCCATAGCAACTGCACCATTTGACATCCACAGTAACAGTGCCTAAGTATTCCAGTTTCTCCAAATCTTCATCAATAGTTATTTTGTTTTTTTAAAATAGTAACCTTCTCAATAGGTATATGAGATGGTATCTCATTGTAGTTTTTTAAGTTTTTTTTTAATGGACCATTTTTAAAGTCTTTATTGAGTTTGTTATAATATTGCTTCTGTTTTTTATGTTCTGGTTTTCTTGGCTGAGAGGCTTGTAGGATCTTAGCTCCCCCAACAGGGATTGAACCTGCACCCTCTGCATTGGAAGGCAAAATCTTAACCACTGGACCTCCAGGAAGACCCTCTCACTGTGGTTTTGGTTTGCGTTTTCCTAATGGTTAGTGATGTTCAGCACCTTTTACATGCTTGTTGGAAGTCCTTTGCCCATTTTTAAATTAAATTATTTCTTTTTTATGGTTGAATTTCAAGTATTTAAGTCAGTTTTATTGGGTATAATTTATATAAAATAAAACTCTTAGAGATTAACTAGGAGTTTGTGATTAAAATATACACACTACTGTGCATAAAATAGATAACAGGAACCTACTGTATACCACAGGGAACTATATTCAGTGTCTTCTAATAACCTGTAATGCCATGGAATCTGGAAAATATATAGTTTACTCACTTTGCTGTACACCTGAATCTAACACAACATTGCAAATTAATTATACTTCAATTTTTCTTAGTAGTTTAAAAATCTTTTTAGACTTACTCTTTTTTTAAGTGTATGGTTTGATAAATTTTGACAACTGTATGCATTTGTGTGACCAATACTGAAATCAAGATCTAGATTTCAACACCCCCAAATTTCACTCATGCCTGTATGTAGCCACTCTCCTCCCACTTTCAGTCCTAGAAACCACTGATCTTCCCTACAGTTTTCCCCAGTGTCATAGATATGAAATCCTCCCAGTTCAGTTCAGTTGCTCAGTCGTGTCCCTAGAGGAACTAAATATGGGAAAAGTGAAAGTCACTCAGTCATGTCTGACTCTTTGCAACCTCATGGACTATACAGTCCATGGAATTCTCCAGGTCAGAATCTGGAATTGGTAGCCTTTCCCTTCTCCAGGGGAGCTTCCCAACTCAGGGATCTAACCCAGGTCTCCTGCATTGCAGGCAGATTCTTTACCAGCTGAGCCACAAGGGAAGCCTGACTCATTCCCCTCATCAGACTCTGTGTTTCTCACAGTGGAATCTTATGAGCTACTTGAAGTTTTTTCTAGTGTCTGAAAACAAAGCATATATAGCATTTTTATCTGGCATTTTTGAACTTCATCCCCTGGAAAACTCTGTAAAAGCAAAGGCAAGACTGATACATCTTTTGTGTCTCCTTTGTGATGGCTGAAAATATCCTGTAAACACACAGCAGCCTGACCTCTGCTGGGGAGACCTCTTCAGCACAGCCAGCAGCTGAGGATCTTTGTATGTGAACATATGGATGTTTGTCTTTCTTTGGGGTAAATAGCTAAGAGTGGAATTGCTGTGTTGTATGGTAACTGTCAAAACTGCCATACTGTTTTCCAAAATTACTGTACCATTTGCATTCCTGTCAACGTTGTGTGAGATCTCTAGAAGCTCCATATCCTCACCAACACCTGGTAATGCTAGTCTTTTCAAATTTAGTCATTCTAGTGGAGAAGGCAATGGCAACCCACTCCAGTACTCTTGCCTGGAAAATCCCATGGGCGGAAGAGCCTGGTAGGCTGCAGTCCATGGGGTCGCTAAGAGTCGGACACAACTGAGCGACTTCATTTTCACTCTTCACTTTCATGCACTGGAGAAGAAAATGGCAACCCAGTCCAGTGTTCTTGCCTGGAGAATCCCAGGAACAGAGGAGCCTGGTGGGCTGCTGTCTATGGGGTCGCACAGAGTCGGATATGACTGAAGTGACTTAGCAGCAGCAGCAGCAGCAGTAGGTGTATAGCTTCTATTGTAGCTTTAATTTGCATTTTCCTAATGACTAATGATATTGAACATCTTTTTACGTGCTTATTTTTATGTGTGTTTCCCTAATGACTAATGATATTGAACATCTTTTTATGTGCTTACTTCTTTGATCATATGTCTAAATTGTCTGCTCATTTTTGTTTTTGTTTTAAATCTTATTGACTTTTAAGAGTTCTTTATATATCTTAAGCCCAATTCTTTGAATGTATATATGCTTTGCAAATATTTTCTCCCAGTTTGTCTCATTTTTTCATTTCCTAAACAGTGTTCATGCTTTTTATTGTCCTAGAGGTGTTTTTTGAATTTAAGAATCAAGCAAACCCAGCAGACAACCCTGCATGCTTGATGAGGTTTTGAGGAAGGGAAAAGTTGCTCTTAGAGGAAAGGAAGCAGAGAAAGGAAAATTCATCCTCCTTCATTGGGAGGACTGAATGGAAGAGGGGAAAGACAATTGCTCCAGGTTCAAAGAGTGTCCAAGGCCTCATTGCTGACTGTTCTGCAGAGTGAAGGTGGAGCTCTCCAACAGGACCAGATAATGACATGAATAAATATGTAACTGCAAACAGGCGAAGGTATTAAAAAGGCGAAAAGCACAGTGCTCTAAGAGCTGAGGACAAGCCCCCTGGCCTGGTGGGGGGTGGCTTTCCTAAGAGAATGAAGCCTGAACTAAGCTTTGAGGGTGTGGGAAGGGAGCATTCCAGGCAGAGGGAACTCTCCATGCTCTGGCAAGAGGATGCTTTCTGAAAAGGCCTAGGTGGAATGGTGCCAGCCGAAAGGCAGATAAGGACCAGGCCAAAGTCCGGAGGACTTGGGATGTTTTTTGTCTTCATCCTAAGAGACTGGGATAAAAAATCAGATGACGTGATCAGATGTGCATTTTGGAAAGGTTAATTTGGCTGCTGAGTGGAGAATTAATCAGAGAAATGGAGAGTTAGTGTTCAGAGTTAGTTAGTCCATCTCTCTAAAATGGCTACAATTTAACAAACAAAAACTCCAGAAAATAACGTGATGACAATGATACAGAGAAATTGGAACCTTTGTACATTGCTGATTGAAATGCAAAATGGTATAACCCATGTGGAAAACAGATAGGCAGTCCAGATCAACCCTGGGATTTCTTTGGAAGGAATGATGCTAAAACTGAAGCTCCAGTACTTTGGGCACCTTATGCGAAGAGTTGACTCATTGGAAAAGACCCTGATGCTGGGAGGGATTGGGGGCAGGAGGAGAAAGGGACGACTGAGGATGAGATGGCTGGATGGCATCACAGACTCAATGGACGTGAGTCTGAGTGAACTCCGGGAGTTGGTGATGGACAGGGAGGCCTGGCGTACTGCGATTCATGGGGTCGCAAAGAGTCGGACACGACTGCGCAACTGAACTGAACTGACAGTAACTTAAACATAGAATGCCATTTAACCTGACAATTCCACTCCTAGGTATATACCCAAAAAAACTGAAGACAGGAACTCAAACACAACTTTGTATATGAATGTTCATAGCAGCATAGAGCAAAAGGTGGAAGTAACCCAAATGTACCTCAGCTGATGAATGGATAAACAAAATGTGGTACAATTATAAATGGAAAAGTGAAAGTAAAGTCACTCAGTCATGTCCGACTCTTTGTGACCCCATGGACTGTAGCCTATCACGTTCCTCCATCTGTGGGATTTTCCAGGCAAGAATAACGGAGTAGGTTGCCATTTCCTTCTCCAGGAGATCTTCCCAACCCAGGGATTGAACCCAGGTCTCCTGCATTGTAGGCAGATGCTTTACTGTCTGAGCCACCAGGGAAGTCCTTGGTGGAATATAAATGAAATATTACTTAGCCATAAAAAATAATGAAAAGTACTAATATGTGCTACAACATGAAGGAACCTTAAAAACATCATTCTAGGTGTAAGAAACCAGATACAAAAGGCCAGATGTTGCATGATTCTATTTATATAAAATTGTAGTGTGAGCAAATCCATAGGAACAGAGATCAGGTTAGTGGTTGCCAGGGCTGGGAGAGGGGGAAATGAGGAATGACTGATAATGGGTCCAGGGAGGCCTCTGGGGATGATGCAAGTGTTGTGGAACTAGATAGCAGTGATAGTTGCACAACACTGAGAATATACTACATGTCACTAATAGTGAATTTCATGTGTATTTGACTACAATAAAAAATTTAGTTTGTCCTCATCTCCCTTTATCTATGCAAGAAGGAAACTGATTTCATTATGACCTTCTGATCTGTTTTTAAGAAATATTTATGGAGAAGGCAACAGCAACCCACTCCAGTACTCTTGCCTGGAAAATCCCATGGATGGAGGAGCCCAGTAGGCTACAGTCCATGGGGTCGCTAAGAGTCAGACACGACTGAGCGACTTCACTTTCACTTTTCACTTTCATGCATTGGAGAAGGAAATGGCAACCCACTCCGGTGTTCTTCCTGGAGATTCCCAGGGACAGGGGAGCCTGGTGGGCTGCTGTCTATGGGGTCGCACAGAGTCGGACACGACTGAAGCGACTTAGCAGCAGCTGGGTCTTAGTTGTTGTACTCTGGATCTTTGAGCTTTGTTGTGCCCTATGGAGTCTTTAGTTGCAGCATGTGGGGTCTAGTTCCCTGACCAGAGATCAAACCTGGACCCTGCTTGCACCACCGGGGAAGTCCCTGATCTGAACTTTTTAAGATCCCGTAACTGCTCAGCTAGTGTACTTTGCACGCTGCCTACCTATAGGATGACTTAAGTAGAACACTGAATAGGCAATAATATTAGACTGTGAAATGAGAAAGTACTCTCTCTTCAGTTTCTTTTAGTCCTTCCGATTACATCATATTGAAAGTCTGACTTTGGTGCTAGTAAAGCCCAAACACCCCTCTCTGTTTCTCTCTTCCTCCCTCCCTCTCTTGTTTAAGTAAAGAAGTAGCATACCTTAGGCCCAGGGCTTTAGGCAGGCAGCCTCAGAGCTCAACTTTAATCATATTGTTTCATTTTCATTGTATTTACTTCTGCTGAAAGCTTCTCTTTAGAGCAAGTTGCACTAGTATTTCAACTATGCAGATGACATAAATTTTTCCTTTAAAAATAGATTTTTTAAGTGGTGAAGTTATTTTTTGTTCAGTCAGAAATAATTTCTAAATATATATAATTTATTATTTATATTATCTTAAATATACAGAAATGATAGAGGACCCCAGAAATAGCAAAAATTATGCGGTGACTGTACTAATGACTGAAGTTTGGGGAAACAATACACTGTTCAAGTACTGCTGTAACTTTTCAGGAACTGGAGCCCATCAAACCTGTGGAAATTACAGGCTGCGGACTAAGTTCTGGCTAAGGCTCAACTTGCAGCAGCCCCTACCCCGTCACTGTGTCACTCTAAGGGAGTAAGTGGAGTGAGCCAGGGAGGCCTGCGGCTTGGAAATTAAAGCTGAGGAGGCAGAATCTGGCTTTTCCCCCAAGGCCTTGGAGCTGACCTCAAGGGTACCTGGGGACTCAGCCATGATTCTCTCACAGAAGTCCTCAACAGGGAAAGGGATGGATGAGTGGTGACAAGATCAATCAACTTCATGTGTTTCAAAACTATTTTAATTTTTTTTTTCTTTTTGCTGTGCTACAGTGTGTGAGATCCTAGTTCCCCAACTAGGAATGGAACCCTGCCCCCTGCAGTGGAAGCTCAGAGTCCTAACCCCTGGACAGGGAAGTCCCCAAGAATCAGTCAGTCTTGTCAGTCTCACTACTTCCCAAACCCCAACTCATCCTCCTGAAGTGAGAGGATCTTCTAGAAACAGGTCTTCATGAGTTCTGTTCACAGTGCTGGTCATAGCTATCCTCCCACGAGGATGCTACTAGCAGAGCCCAGTGCTCTCTAAGTAGCCTCAACAAGCACCCAGACTTCTTTTCATCATTCATCCATTCAAGGACCCCTCAGAGCAATGATTACTAGGAAGCCCCCAAATGAGCACTATTTCTAAATCTAAGATCTAAAAGGCTATTCATTTTAAGGTATAATAAAAGCAGCTTTCTGCATTTTAGTTCTTAGAAAAATCTTCCTAGATAAGAAAAAACATTCTGAGGAGTTTCCAGTGTCCTTCAAACTGATGCCTTGAGAGCCCTGGGACTTTAGAAAACTGGATTAAATAGCGCATCAGCTCTGTAGCTTCCGGGGGGGGGACAGGGAGTGGGGCAGGATCTATAAAAAATGCTAAAACATCACTGGCATAAATAAGTGGAAAAGTTAATTGGTCTTATTCCTGCTCTAAAAGACAGTTCTTGGTGTGGACTTTTTTTTTTTTAACCCCCTCTTTCCTTACACAGGCCTAACTTTGTGCAATACACCTGTTTGGTCAGAGTCAACAAAACATTAGTAATCATAGCAAAGAGAGTATTTTTAAAGTTCTACTTCTGCCTGTGCCTGGATACATTCTCAAACAAATGTTTCTTCTCCCTTTAAAAACAGAATTTAAGAGAAAAAGAAAAGATGTTCAATTGTGATTGTATTTTGGAACAAAGTGTGTCACAAATCAACATGTAACTTTGTATAACTCCCCAGCAGAACCTAGCCAAAAGAAAGCCCTCCCCAGCTGAACTCAGCTCCTAGGGTAGAATAGTCCTGTTTACAAACATGGAAGAGATGGGCAGTAGGAACCTGGTTCTAGTTTAGGGGCAAGATTGGAAAGTCAGGCATGGAAGGGGTCCTTGTGGGACCCCGGAACTTCTCATATATATCATCAGCACATGGCCTCATGTGCAGCTCTGTCCTTGAGCTTTCCTAGACACAGGAGGGAGAGACCGGAGTTCTACACTCTGATCCAGAAGGAACAGTGACTTTGGGTAAGAGATTTCCACCTAGAAAATAGGTCCCGATCTCAGGGTGTCCCTTGTCCCGAAATCAGGAGAAAGAGGAGTGGAAGGTAGACAGTTGATGTTGCTTCTTGCTTTTCCTTTATGCCTACATGAGAGAATAAGTAGTTTTCTTCCTAAGTGACTGGTGGTAAAAAGTGATAAATTTCTTTGAACCATGCAGATGGGATAGAACTAAAGCATGCCAAAAATATTTGAAGTTAGCCTCACCATAGCTGAAATTTTTGATACTAAATAATGCATAGTGTGGACCTGTTTATGAGGACTGGGTAATTTGTTAAATAGTCTTCATTTTGCACCCTTTAACCTGCCTCCCCAGAATTTGTCTGATTCAGAAAAATCACGAGAGAGTTAACAAGAAAATAAGTACGTGGAACAACAAGAGATACTTCCCTGAATTTTTTTCTTAGAACATTAATTTTCCTTTGCCAGCAGAAGTGGACCCCACTGGGTGATTAATCTATTTCTATGCATTTGTATTTCTAGAAAATCGGTTCCTTCTCATCCTCATTAAATCAAATCTAAAGGGGAAAGTTTGACAATATATTTGAGGAGATAATGTGAGCAAATGTTATCATGCAGTGCTCCTAGGAATGGAAATGAAGAAAATCTCTTAAGGGGGAGGGTACTTCAGCCACCCCTAAGCAAGGAATAACAAAAGCTGACTTTCTCCTTGGTAAAAGGAGAAAGGAATAGAGAGATTGAGCACAATGAAGTATTTTTTGATACATTGTCCGGCTCATGGACTTACATAATGAAGTATTAGTCAGCCTAGGTGGCCAAACCACAGACTGGGTGGCTTAAACAACAGAAATTTATTTTCTCATAGTTCTGGAGGCTGGAAGTCTAAGATCAAAGTGTTGGTAATGTTGGTTTCCCCAACGCCTTCTCACCGTGGCCTGACATGGCCTTTCCTCTGGCCTGCACATCCCTGGTGTCTCTGCCTCTTATAAGGTCATCAGTCTTACTGGAGTAGGGCCCTACCCTTATGATTTCATTTAACCTTTATCACCTCCTCATAGGCTCTATCTCCCAATACAGTCACATTGGGAGTTAGAGTTCTAACCTATGAACTGGGATGGTAGGGGGTGGGCTCGGGGGGACACAGTGCAATCCATTACAGTGTATGGAAATTTTCTGGAAGGATACGCAGCAAACTGTTGTTAATATAACTTCTGGGGAATGGTGCTGGGGTTCCAAGTTAGTCCTGTTTCTTCTACAGGAATGTTTTAAATGACACTATTTTAATAGTTGGTAATGATAATAAAAGGATATTAATTGGAAGAGGTTTCAAGTTTTAGCCTGCCCATTACACATACAGAGCCCCAACCAGCCCTGAGTGCAGAGACGTGCTCCATGGCTAAAGAAGCCTACTTGGAAATTAGCATCCCAAGTGGTCCCCAGTCCATCACTGCTGATGTCTAAGGAAAGAAAGGACCGAGTGGGGAAATAGCACCATCTTGTTGTCAAGACCCATAGGCAAGAGTGCCATCCATAGGACCTCAGCTTGGGTGGTAAACATCCAGCAGAGTAGCCACGGGAGCAGGGTGGAAGGGGCATTTGGGGCCTGAAGATTCTTCACAACACTCTCCAACCTCTCCACTCACTTCTCATCCCACAGTCTTCCTGTGAAGTCAGCATTGTTGGTTGGAAATAACATCTCCAGGGTTATGCAAGAAATCTGAGGAATAAATGAGAAGTTGCTTTCATTCCCTGAATTTGTATAAACCTCCTAATTGCTTCCATGTCTGTGGTTGTTAGCCACTAATTATTAGGTGTTTTGCCTCTGTCAGCATTTTCACAAGCTATTCCTTTCTGTGAGACATGATAAGCACTTAATCAAGGTTGAGTTAGAGGCATGTGTACCAAAGGGAGGGGGAGAGGGGTTTTGAGGGGGTGGGAGGGTGGATAGGAATGTGAAGCTGTGTATGTGGTTTTGCAGCTGTGAGCCAATATGGAAGAAAGAGCCCTGAACCGCAAGACACTAAAACGAACCGCAAGGCACTGAAACAATAATAGTAACAGCAGCTGCCTTTTTCAAAATAAAACTGAAATGTAGTTGATTTATAATGATTTTCAATGTTGTGTTAATTTCTGCTATACAACAGAGTTATTTAGTTTTATATATGTATATATTCTTTTTTATATTCATTTCTATTATGGTCTATCATAGGATGTTGAATATAGTTCTCTGTGGTATACAGTGGGACCTCGTTTTTTATCCCTTCTATATAATAGTTTGCATCTGCTAACACCAGCCTCCTACTCCATCCCTCCCCCAGCCTCCTCCCCTCTTGGCAATCACAAGTCAGTTCTCGATGTCTGTGAGTCTGTTTCTCTATAAGTTCCTTTATGTCATATTTTAAATTCCACATATGTGATATCATATGGTATTGGTCTTTCCCTCTCTGAGTTGGTATGATAACTCTGGGTCCATCTGTGTGGCTGCAAATGGCACTGTTTTGTTCTTTTTTATGGTTGAGTAGTATTCCATTGCATATATGAACCACATCTTCATCCAGCCATCTGTTGTTTCCATGTCTTGGTTAGTGTGAATAGTGCTGCTAGGAATATAGGGGTGCATGTATCTTTTTGGATTAGAGTTTTGTCTGGATATATGCCCAGGAGTGGGATTGCTGGATCATATGGTAATTTTATTTTTAGTTTTCTGAGGAACCTCCATACAGTTTCCATAGTGGCTGCACCCACTTACATTCTCACCAACAGTGTAGAAGGGTTCTCTTTTCTTTCCATCTTCTTCAGCATTTGTTATTTGTAGACTTTTTAATGATGGCCATCTGACCAGTGTAAGGTGGTTCCTTACCATAGTTTTGATTTGCATTTCTCTGATAATTAGCAACGTTGAGTATCTTTTCATGTGCTTATTGGCCATTTTTATTTTTTCCTTGAAGAAATGTATATTTAGATCTTCTGCCCATTTTTTTGATTGGGTTGTTTGGTTTATTTTGTTGAGTTGTATGAGCAACAACAACTGCCTTTAACTGTGCACTTGAAATTGAGCCAGGCATTGTGTTGAGTCCTCTGTACCCTCTGAGCCTCACCAGAAAACCTTGATGTTGCCCTTACAGATGCAAAGCTCAGAGAGAGTCAGCCACCAGCCAGCAAGAGGTATGTGTCAGTGAGTGAACTGGCTACACATAACAGAACACAAGTAGCAGTGGCTTGAACAACTCAGAAGATGGTTTTTCTCATGTGAGAAGTTGGGGAGCAGTTAACCCAGGGCTTTTGTGGTTGCTCCTTACCATTGAGGATGGAGGCCACGTGTCCCTTCTAGCATTTGCCTGCGTTGTCCTTCTAATGTGGACACCAAATCTCTCTTCTGGACAGGAAAAGGAAAGGAACAAGAACAAAAGGCACATACTGATGACCCTGTCCCCCTTTTATTTAAGGAGATTTCCAGAAAGTTCTATCTCTATGTGCTTCTACAGTATCACCTGGGCTTTTTTTTTTTTTTTTTTTTTGCAAGATGGCTATTGTGTGCCTGATACTGTGCCAAACATTCACATATATTGTATTTATTCTTCATAACAGCCCTGTATGAGATCTCTTTACAACTCGTGGGCTCTGGTTTTATCCTTGCTATTATATAGCTAAGCAATCCAAAGTAATCACTTTCTGTCTCTGACCCCCAGTTTTCTCATCTGTTTTATGAAGGACCAGACTAGAGAAGGAGTTTTTAAAGTCTCCAGACCTTACAGGGACCATGGATAAAACCCAGGAAGAAGGGTTGTGAATTTGGATGGGGAAAACCATTTCATTCTTATTTTCTCTAACCTCTAGTTGAAATTTGGCATTTCCTTCTATTATGACTGTAGGCAATAGACCACAATAATAGTAGCAGATTCTGTAACTTTTCTTTACCAAAGGAAATCACAGATATTTTAGAGCCTATTATAGTTGTTTCAGATATGTTAAGATGTCATTTATGTTCATCACTACCTAAAATTGTGGTCATTATTAGACCTGCCATATTTAATATGCTAATTAAGAGGCATACATCTATATAGATCTACCTTACAAATTTTGTTTTTAATATTTTAGTAACTTAAAAAAAATGGGGCTTCCCTGGTGGCTCAGTGATAAAGATTCTCCTGCCTATAATGCAGAAGATGCAAGAGACTCACATTTGATCCCCGGATTGGGAAGATCCCCTGGAGGAGGGCGTGGCAACCTACCCTAGTATTCTTGCCTGGGGAATCCCATGGATAGACAAGCCTTGCGGGCTAAGGTCCATAGGGTTGCAGAGAATCAGACATCACTGAAGCAACTGAGCATGCATATTTCAAAGTAACTTATTTTCTTCATAATCATGTGTATTTTGCTTTATGGCTTTAAAAACATTTTCTGAGAAAGGATCCATAGGCTTCACCAGACTGCCAAAGAGCCCGTGGAACAAATAAGACAAAGCTCCTGAAATATGAGAACTCTGCCTCTCTGGCTGTAAATGAGACTATGCCACCAACTATGATGGTCATCCTGAACAACTTCCTTCAGTGTTCTATTTCCTCAGTTTTGTCTTCTGTAAAATGGGAATAATACTAGCCTTATCTAGTTAAGTGCTACTAAGAGAACCAGAGAAATCTGCATGTGGGTACACACAGATGCAGAGCTCATGCCTATTCAGCTGTGCAGAGTCAGCTTCTGAAGTGGTAATAAATGAGGGTCATTAAGTTGTTCAACTTTAGACCTATTTCCCAGAGATGCTTATTTTTTAATCATTTCTAGATAAGTGTCCTGAGATAGTCATATAGATTGGGATTGACCTAGGAAAAAACTCAATAATAAAGGGGAAATTGCACCTTAAATGCACTTGGATAGAACTACTTAAGAACACAGGAGATAAAATGAGATTTTTCCCAATGGATTATATAACTCCAATTATCCTAGGCTCTGAGAAACTAGGAGCCTAGGAGCCATGGAATTTTCCAGGCAAGAGTACTAGAGTGGGTTGCCATTTCCTTCTCCAGGGGATCTTCCCGACCCAGGGATTGAACCCAGGTTTCCCACATTGCAAGCAGACACTTTTACTGTCTGAGCCACCAGGGAATCTGGGCTTCACTGATAACTCAGTTGGTAAAGAATCTGCCTGGGTTCAAATGATCCCCTGGAGAAGGGAAAGGCAACACACTCCAGTATTTTGGACTTCCCTGGTGGCTCAGATGGTAAAGCATCTGCCTACAATGCGGGAGACCCGGGTTTGATTCCTGAGTTGGGAAGATCCTCTGGAGAAGGAAATGGCAACCCACTCCAGTACTCTTGCCTGGAAAATCCCATGGACGGAGGAGCCTGCCATCCATGGACTCGCAAAGAGTCGGACACACTGAGCGACTTTACTTCACTTCTGAAAAACTTCAGTCAATAAACCATGGCTAAAAGAAAAAAAATCACAGATCAATCAGTCGTTTCCTCTGTAATCTTTAAATACAAGGAGAATTGGACAAATGACTAGAAAGTTGAGAAAGTTGGTTTGTTTCTTTCATAATCTGTGCCTTTAAAATATCTGTGAGTATTTACCAAATATTCATCCAAGAAATCTGCTGAGGTGACTATAATTAATGTTTTAAGTAGCAAAGTAAATATCTACAAATATCTTACTTGTTCAACAATACTTTAGAAATGAGCTCAAATTATGTTTGGGGTGTTAACTTCATGCTTTCATAGTCTTAAATTCAAAGACACGGAGTACTGGGAGGTAGTCAGCTTGGCCAAGAAAGATGGTTCCTAAACAAGGTGATTTTTGATCGGTTTCCCCAAGGACTTTTGGAAATACCCTGGGATGTTTTTGTTGAAGAGGATGTCTGGTTTGCACAATGGAAGCTGCCCTTTTTTTTCTGGCTTTGAGAGAATGGAAGTCTGATTCTGCTGTCTTAGCCAGATAGAGAAGAACTGGGCTAAAAGTTAGAGTTGAGGAAAATTTTCATTCTACTAAAATAAAAAAAGAAAAGCCTACTTCTATATTAAAAAAAAAAAAAAAAACAGAGAAAACACTCTGGTTTTCTTATCTTGATATTAATGAGAGGTCATTCATTCATTCATTTATTTACAAGTGTTCCTTGATTGCCCACCTTTAGCAAGGCACTATGCCAAGCACAACAGATGTGGCCCCTGCCCTCCTGACACTTAAGACTAATGTTGATAATATTAAAAATTTTGAGAGACAGGTTCTGTGCTAAGTATTTTACTTATGTGAATTCATTAATGCTTCCCAGTCACCCTAGAAGGAAAATACTGTTACCCCATGTTACATTACAGATAAGGAATCACAAGTTTAAGGCGCTTGTTCAGGTTTACAGGGCTAGTCAGGGACTGAGCTGGGATTCAGTCTTGGCCAATCTGATGCCACAATCTGTGCTCTGAAACAGGGGTTGGCAAACTACAGTCCACTGGCCAAGTCCAGCCCAATGTCTGCTTTTGTAAATAAAGTTTTATTGAAACAGACAAGTTCCCATTCATTTACATGATGCCTTTGGCAGCTTCCATGTAACAGTATTAGTCCAGTAGTTACAGCAGAGACCACATGGCCCATAGAGCCTAAAATATTTACCTGTCTCTTTACAGGAAAGAGACTGCTGTAAAGCTCCAACTCCCACTGTTTCCTCTCCCACAGAAATGACAAGAGGTACGTAAACTAATTGAAAATAATTTTTTTAACATACCATGATTCATGAAATGGAACCCTGTGAAAAAGAATCACTGGAGTGATGGGGCATGAGCTCTTTAAAATGTGAGTCCACAGAGAGGGAACCTCAAAGCTGAGTCTGAAACCTGGGACAGAGCTTCTCGCTGAAGAACTTGTAGCTTATTTAGCCCCCCCTATATCCACTACATCTGCAAAGAATGACAAAGAAGCCAGTCTCCTTTCTGGAGTTAAAAGATTGCCTCTCCCTTTAAATGGGAGCCTGGGAGGATTCAGTGAGGGGAATGACAGATGAAAATGTTCAGCATGGTACTTGACACCCAGCTGGCACTTCCCAAACAGCCCTCCTTCCTTCTGTCTCCCGTCCTTGCCACCTGCTGAACCAAAATTGGTCTGCTGCCTAAACTTGCAAAGGTTTATACATCATGAACACAATGCTTTATGCTTTAAAATGGGCATTGACATTTAATATAGTAAAGTGAGGGTTGGAAGTATGTGTCCTAACTCAGAATAAATTGTTTGGTCCAGTGGATGAGTCCCAAGGGGGAAAAATGTGCTAGCTAAGTCATTCCATTTGTGGTTGGGGCACAGATTCCCTTTCTTGATCCAAATGGCCAAGGCTGAGGGCAGAGGGGGGGTTGGGCAAGTGGATGCAGGATGCTTGCCTTGGCAGTCTTCTGCATGATTCCCTCCAAGACTGTCAGTCTCCATTTTATATGGTACCTTCATCCATCCATTACCAACATTAAAGGCCTCATCTTTAACCGGGCTCTGGGCCACTTGCTTGACAGTGAAAAACTGCTGAGGTTTCCTGCCAAGTATGTATCCTTATATTTTTTATAGATATAAATTGCCTTCAAGGCCACTTCTCCTCTTAACAGTTAAGGTTACTATATCTGCCCACCCCTTTGGTTCTTTAGAAAAACACAGATTTTGTGGTTAGACCTGGCTTTATGTCCTTGTTCTATTCAACTAGCTGTGTGACCTTGGGGAAAACTTTTAACTTCTCTGATCCTCAGTCTTGTCATTTGTAATAATAATATCTATTACTGTCATCCATTTATACAATATGTGAGTGTTTCTTATGTGCCAGGCACCGTGCTGGGCTCTTTGGATTTCACGGTAAACAAGGATCTCAATCCTGTGGCTTTTATAGTCTAGTAGAGGGAGTTATTATAATCAAGTAAATAAATGTTTAAGATTGTTACAGATGTGACCAGTGATATGGAGGAGACAGGGTGATGTAATAGAGTGAGCTACTTAAGTGATACTGAGGCAAGACCTGTAGAATAAGAATGAGCAAACCATGGGAAGAGCTGTAAATGACATCAGGCAGAGGGAGAAAGGTCTGGAGGCAGGGAAAATGTGTTTTAGGAAGACAGAGTAGTCAGTATCCAAGAGGGGCAGTGGTATAAGACAAGCTCAGAGAGGTGGACAGAGACCAGCTCACATGGACCTTATGGGTCATGACAAGGAGATTTAGGTTTTATTCTAATTAGCCTGAGAAGCCAATAAAAGTGATTGAGATACATATAGGGTTCACATGTTTAAAAGATCAGTCTGGTTACTGCATGTTGAAGGGATCATAGGGAAAAAGGGTAAAAACAAGGAGGCCAAGGTTGTAAGGATTACCTAAAATTACAAAGATAAAATAATGAGCATACCTCCTGATACATAGAATTTCTCTATGAATGTTAGTTAGCTGTTTTTCTGAAAAATCGAAGCCTGTCTTATCTAATACAGTAGACAGTGGCTTCATGTGGCTGTTGAGCATTTGAAATGTGACTAGTGCAATCATGCAAATGTATTTTATTTCATATTAAATTTAAAAACTAGTATTTGACTCAGTCACTTGGGAAGTTCTTTTGAAAAACTTGGATATATGAGTCTATTTTTTAGCTGTAAATTTTATGAAATCTGAGTACAGATTCAACTATTTTTGATGAAAATTTAATGTCCAAATTGAGATGTTCTATAACAGTAAAATGCACACATGATTTCAAAGATTTAGTATGAAAAAGAAAATGTAAAATTGTTTATAATTTTCATATTTATTATGTGTTCAAATTTAGGACATATTAGGTTAAATTAAATATTATTTAAATAAATTAATTTTGCTTATTTTATTGTTTTTAAAGCTTTAAAAAAATTTAAATTAACATATTTACTGAGTCCAAGATTACTACTTCTTGCCATATAACAAGCTAATAAATTAAGAGATGAGATTTTGGGACAAGGAATAGAGGCTTTATTCAGCAATCCAGCTGACTGAGAAGATGGCAGACTAATGTCCCAAAAAACTATCTTCCCTAAGTTAGAATTCAGGCTTCTTTTATGCTAAAAGGAAAGGGAGTGTGGCTCGATGCTGCAAACCTTGGTGCCAGAATCCTTCGTTCCTGCCTTCCCTGTAGGTCTGTTTGGTAACAAAATTCCTGTAAACCTCCAACAAGACAAATGTCATCCTGTGTTCTGTAGTCTGTAGAGGGAAAGTGTTATATCTTTAAAGGTCAGAGCCTTGAGAATGGGTTCTCCTGTATATTGCAGGCTATAGGCAACATTCTTTTACAAAGGTGAAAAGCCAGCATGACTAAGCATGGGCCACAGAGCTAAAGAAATAGATCCAATATGGAGTCAGGTTTGTTCTTGTCTGTTACACATAAGTGTCTCACATGTATTACTATTGGACATGCTGGTCAAACAGAGACAGAAATCTAGAAATTTAAATGCACAGGATGTTAACTCTTTGATTATGTCTCCTATCTAGAAATCTCAATTTGAAGATTAGAACTGGCAAAAAATAAAAAGCAATAGCATCTTTTGGAAACACTAAGAATACAGAATCTGCATGTTAATTATATATTTGATGTGTATCTTAACCTCAGGGAATTCTTTTGGCATCCCTGACTATTCCTGGATATTGGAACTTACTTTAGCAAATTCAAGCACTCCAACTCTGGGAGAAGGAGCCAGGACTTAGAGAACCTACAGGTGTAAAGCTGAATCCCCAAAGCCAGGCTTAGTAACCTTGTGGTATTAATATATCCACTTTGAGCAAGAAAAGGACTGAGTAAGTCTAGCATAGATTGAAATCTCTAGCTCCAGGGAGCATAGATGCACAGAGCCTCCTAAAGGTTTAGGACGGTGTATTCATACTAAATCACTGGGAGAGGTAGGAGTGATTTCCATTCTGCCTACAGATTCTCCACAAAGCAATTAAATAAATTGCTTTAACTTAAAGTATAGTTAAAGTTTGTACCGGGGTCTGTACGTAGTGCTTTAGGTTCATTACCCCATTTAAACTTCATGAAACTTTCTGAGGTAGGTGTTAAGGTTTAGTGACTTGCCCAAGATCAGTCATATCACACAGCTGCTGAGAGGCAGAGCAAGGATTCAAACCCAGGCAGCCTGACACCAGAACCTTCACTCTTAGTCCCCATACAGGCAGCAATCCTGTTGACATGCCAGTGACCCCAGGGACCACCCTTGAATATAAGACTTCTTCTCTACTTCCATCACTTCTAGCCATTGCTGAGACTTGCTTACCCCTTGCTAGTCCCTGCTCTGCTCCCAGCCCTGAGCTAGCAGGCCACGACTAAGTGAGCAACTCCTTATGATTGAGAGATGGGTGTGTGCCATTGAGAAATCACCCAGTTGCTCCCTTCAGAAATAAAAATAAAGAGTAAATGATTATCTTGCTATTCTCCAAATGTATCACTGTACCCACCACAGGGTCTAATATGCTGCCTAGCATTCACTATTCATTCATTCATGTTCAGCTTTCATTCTTTCAACAAACTTAGGTGATCAGTTCCCTGTCTTGTGAGATGTGAATGAAAACTTCACAAATACTATCACTATTAGTAATATTACTGGTCATCATTAGTAACACTAATAATCAAGTTATATTACTATTAGTAATTGGTCTTAATAGTGGTAATACTGTAACACCTTCATTAATAATATTTGTGGAGCACTTGCCATGCTAAGTACTATTAATATTAATATCAATTAGTTAGCACTTAGTAATTTTTTTTTCTGTCTGGAGCACTTAATTTTCTGTGTTTAATTCTCACAACAATGGTGTAAGGAAATTCCAGAAGCCTCAAAATACTACACAACCCATGAGAGCACTGGGTTATTCAGTGTTTTGGCTATAAATTCCTGAAAGAGGGTCATTCACCCATGTGATAGCAGGATGTTCACTGACCCTTACAACTGTAAACAAAACAGACATGGTCTGTGCACTGGGAAAATCAACAGAACCACCTCCTGGATGGAAAACACTTCTTTTCCTTTTACAGAGCAGGGTTGCAAGAATGAAGAGACAAAATCTCTACAGTTTCCAGAATTGATTGGTGGGCTTGTATCTCTTAAAAATGTTTCATCTCATGTTCTATACCTCTGCAACATCCAACTCCTCCTCATTCCCCAAAATGCTCCAAAGGTTTTCCTGATGTCCTCCAACCTCTCTTTTTGTCCTTTTTATCCTCTTAATGAATTATTCCTCCTCCAACAGACTAACTCAGATATCTTCTTAGTGAAGATCTACCAAACAGGTCCAACTGCTTGTTTGTTCTTGATATAAAAAGAAAAGAATGGAGTGCTTCTTCCTTTCAGCTCAGTAGTGCCTTCCTTCATCCCGAGTTTCCCAGCCTTTGCCTCTAGCCTATGAGCTCATGAGGATGGAGGAAGGCAGGGATTGTTTCTTATTAGGTGTCCTGTGCCCAGCTATTGTCACAAGGCCTGTCACATATTATTGTCTCTACTGTGACAGAGGATGAGATGGCTAGATGGCATCACTGACTCAATGGACGCGAGTCGGAGTGAACTCAGGGAGTTGGTGATGGCAGAAAGTGAAGAGGACCTAAAAAGCCTTTTGTTGAAAGTGAAAGAGGAAAGTGAAAAAGTTGGCTTAAAGCTCAACATTCAGAAAACGAAGATCATGGCATCTGGTCCCATCACATCATGGGAAATAGATGGGGAAACAGTAGAAACAGTGTCAAACTTTATTTTTCTGGGCTCCAAAATCACTGCAGATGGTGACTGCAGCCATGAAATTAAAAGGCGCTTACTCCTTGGAAGAAAAGTTATGACCAACCTAGATAGTATATTCAAAAGCAGAGACATTACTTTGCCGACTAAGGTCCGTCTAGTCAAGGCTATGGTTTTTCCTGTGGTCATGTATGGATGTGAGAGTTGGACTGTGAAGAAGCTGTCTCTTATACACATC
>SJXQ01003629.1:56152-121605 GCA_006408695.1 Aepyceros melampus | reverse complement strand
CTGTGTTCTCTTCATATATCTGTAAAAAGATGTCCCTAATTGATTATGTAGTGTAAGAATAGTTGAAGATAGACCAGAAAGACTATCCGTGAATTATCCGGCCTATGTAGAAGAACAGTGATCATTGAAGAAAACTAATTAGTTGTTACTAGCCAGTTTAACTTATTCAAGGCCTCTGTTATTTTATTGCATACTAAACTAGTGAATTAGTTGGAGAAGGCAATGGCACCCCACTCCAGTACTCTTGCCTGGAAAATCCCATGGACGGAGGAGCCTGGTAGGCTGCAGTCCACGGGGTTGTGAAGAGTCGGACACAACTGAGCGACTTCACTTCACTTTACTTTATAGTCCAATTCTCACATCCATACATGACTACTGGAAAAACCATAGCTTTGATTAAATGGACGTTTTTTGGCAAAGTAATGTCTCTGCTTTTTAATACTCTGTCTAGGTTTGTCATAGCTTTCCTTCCAAGGAGCAAGCGTCTTTTAATTTTGTGGCTGCAGTCACCGCCACAGTGATTTGGGAGTCCAAAAAAATAAAATCTGTCTTTGCTTCCACCTTTTCCCCATCTATTTGCCATGAAGTGATGAGACCGGATGTCATGATTATAATTTTTTTAATGTTGAGTTTCAAGCCAGCTTTCTTCAATCTCCTCTTTCCTTTATCAAGAGGCTCTTTAGTTCTTCATTTTCTGCTATTACAGTGGTATCATCTGCATATCTTAGATTGTTTATATTTCTTCCAGCAATCTTGATTCCACCTTGTGATTCATCCAATTCAGTTCAGTTGCTCAGTTGTGTCCAACTCTTTGTGACCCCATGGACTACAGCATGCTGGGCTTCCCTGTCCATCACCAACTCCCAGAACTTACTCAAACTCATGTCCATCGAGTCAGTAATGCCATCCAACCATCTCATTCTCTGTCATCCCCTTCTCCTCTCACCTTCAATCTTTCCCAGCATCAGGGTCTTTTCTAGTGAGTCAGTTCTTTGCATCAGGTGGCCAAAGTACTGGAGTTTCACCTTCAGTATCAGTCCTTCCAATGAATATTCAGGACTGATTTCCTTTAGGATAGACTGGTTGAATCTCCTTGCAGTCCAAGGGAGTCTCAAGTCTTCTCCAACACCACAGTTCAAAAGCATCAATTCTTCAGCACTCAACTTTCTTTATAGTCCAACTCTCACATCCACACATGACTACTGGAAAAACCATTGTTTTGACTAGACAGACCTTTGTTGACAAAGTAATGTCTTTTCTTTTTAATATGCTGTCTACGTTGGTCATAGCTTTTCTTTGAAGGAGCAAGTGTCTTTTAATTTAATGACTGCAGTCACCATCTGTAGTGATTTTGGAGCCCCCAAAATAAAATCCATCACTGTTTCCATTGTTTCCCCATCTATTTGCCATGGAGTGATGGGACCAGATGCAATGATCTTAGTTTTCTGAATGTTGAGTTTTAAGCCAACTTTTCACTCTCCTCTTTCACTTTCATCAAGAGGCTCTTTAGTTCTTTTTCACTTTCTGCCATAAGGTGGTGTCATGTGCATATCTGAGGTTACTGATATTTCTCTCGGCAATCTTGATTCCAGCTTGTGTTTCATCCAGCCTGGCATTTCTCATGATATACTCTGCAAATAAGTTAAATAAGCAGGGTGACAATATATAGCCTTAACGTATTCCTTTCCCGATTTGGAACCAGTCTGTTGTTCCATGTCCAAGTTCTAACTGTTGCTTCTTGACCTGCATACAGATTTCTCAGGAGGCAGGTCAGGTGGTCTGTTATTCCCACCTCTTTAAGAATTTTCCACAGTTTGTTATGATCCACACAGTCAAAGGCTTTGGCGTAGTCAATAAAGCAGAAGTAGATGTTTTTCTGGAAGTCTCTTGCTTTTTCTATGACCCAACGGATGTTGGCAACTTGATCTCTGGTTCCTCTGCCTTTTCTAAATCCAGCCTTGAACATCTCTAAGTTCATGGTTCACGTACTATTGAAGCCTGGCTTGTAGAATTTTGAGTGTTATTTTGCTAGTGTGTGAGATGAATGCAATTGTGCGGGAGTTTGAGCATTCTTTGGCATTGCCTTTCTTTGGGATTGGAATGAAAACTGACCCTTTCCAGTCCTGTGGCCACTGCTGAGTTTTCCAAATTTACTGGCATATTGAGTGCAACACTTTCACAGAATCATCTTTCAGGATTTGAAACAGCTCAACTGGAATTCCGTCACATCCCCTAGCTTTGTTTGTAGTGATGCTTTCTAAGGCCCACTTCACATTCCAGGATGTCTGGCTCTAGGTGAGTGATCACACCATTGTGATTATCTGGGTCATGAAGATCTTTCTTGTATAGTTCTTCTGTGTATTCTTGCCACCTCTTCTTAATATCTTATGCTTCTGTTAGGTCCGTACCATTTCTGTCCTTTATTGTGCCCATCTTTGAATGAAACGAGGTACATTTATATATTAAGCTTAGAAGCATTAAGCAATTTGTCCCAATGTCACACAGCTAGTCAAATGGCAGAGCTAGAATTAGGATTCAAATAATCAAATCATCCACTAGAGCATTTCTCACAGCATATAGCAGCTAATAAGCATGTAATCAATAAAGGCTAGCTACTAGAACTATCATCCAAAGTTGGACAGCTATTAAAAAGCTTGACATTGTAATGTGTCTGTTGAATTTATTTACTTTCTTAGTTTTGCTCTGAAATTTACAGCCTGTCACACCAGGATTTAACAGGACTTCTTAAAGATCATAAGACCTAACCACTTAACTTTTTGAAGGTCTTACTGTATTTAAAAAAATAAAAAATATAAAAAGGTTTCTAAAATTCTGATATATTTTTAATATTTACTTTCAGCATATTAAAACTTTTGATTTACACAAAAATATAACTGTATGTATAACCTCATTCAGACACAAATTCAAAAAGCAAATGTTATACCCTTCTTGAGAAAGTCACTTCCAGCTTTCTCTACAGTAGGTTCTTTGAATTATAGAAAACTAATATTCTGCTGTTATCCTTGGTTATGTATCTGGCTACCTTAAAGGGATTCTGTATTCCTAGTGGGCAATGCTTGGGGTCTAATCAACATTCAGTAAACATCTCTTGAATGAATGTATAAGGCAACAGTTCGCTTTTGGTTCCAGGACTGCTTAACACTCTCAAATATTATTGAGGACCACAAAAAGCTTTTGTTTATGTGGGTTCTACCTATAACTGAAAATACTGTAATATCAGTTTAGTAATTCACTTAAAATAACAATACCCCCATTATATGCTAACATAAAGTCTTTCTATAGATAACTAAGTTTTCCAAAACAAAAAATGTACATATAGTGAAGAGTGGCATTGTCTTACATTTTTGCAAAGCTCTAGCTTAATAAAAGACACCTGGATTCTCGTTGCTCCTGCATTCAATCCATTGAGCTATCACAGGACACATATCCTCTGGAAAAATCCATTGTACATTCATGCAAGGAGTATAAAGTGAAAAGTGAAAGTGAAGTCGCTCAGTTGTGTCCGACTCTTTGCGACAGCAGGGACTGTAGCCCACCAGGCTTCTCCATCCATGGATTTTCCAGGCATTAGTACTGGAGTGGGTTGCCATTTAACAACTTATCAACACTGTTTTGATATAGCTGTAGACCCCTTTCGACAAAAATACACTTTGAGAAACATTAGAGGGAAAACTATTTTTGAACAAGGTTCATGCTTCAGGACTCTTCTGTACACAGCACAGCTGGCATCTGAGGGGTCAGAGCGGAGAAGTAAAAGGAACACTACAGAAACAGCCTTTTTCTTTTCCTTTTTTTCTCCAGAGCCCGGTATCGCGGAGTCTCGCCGTAACCCAAGATGGCAACCACCGCTCATTTTCAGTCCGTACAGTGACGTGATAGAGCGACAGTGCCGCACCCTCTCCCTGACGTTTTACTACATTTCCCAGGATGCTTTGCCAACGACGACGCTATTGGCCGGCGCCGACGGAAGAGCACCTGACTGAGCGGAAGTAGAGATCTCAGAGCCGAAGAAGGTGAGGACAAGAGGAACAGTGAAGCCGTGAGTAGCCACATGGGTCTGTAGTCTTGGCGCTGAGGGACACAGCTAGGGGAGGAAGGTTTGGGAAGTGTGAGGGTGGCCCTCCTTAACTCAGGAGCCTCAGACTCCTGTGTTCTTATACTAGGCCTGGGAGCGGGGAAAAACAAAACCTTGCTGTGGAGGCAAAGTCTCCGTATTAAAATCGTGCTGTTTTAAGTTTTCTTGGGACGAGATAGGGGCGAATTCGGGTTCTGTCGCAACCCAAGGTTCGGCGTGATTTTACTGCGACCGGAAGAGTAGAGCTGCCGACGGTCTGACTCAGCTTCTGCAGTACTAGTTCTCAATTGGCTGCACCTGAAAGTCACCTGGGATGCCGTTTTAAAACTACAGATGCCCTGGCTCCACGCCAGACCAGTAAATCAGAATCTGCGGAGTATACAATCTGGTCAGCAAGACTTGCTAAAGCGTTTTGAGTGTTAACGTGCATCCAGGGTTAAGAACCACGCTTTTCATGGCTAATTCTGACCCCTTAGGGAATCCTGTTGAAGGCTACCTGAGCCAAGCCTCCCTTCCACTGTAACCTGCGTGGGCTGTATCACATGCAAGTGGGTGAAGTTGATGATTGCTCTGTTGACACGGATTATATTTTGAACTCTATAAGAAACTTATTTTTGAGCTTCCTGCGGTGGTGCTGGAAATTATTTACGACCTGGTTGTTCAATCTGAATAAAAATTAGAAACGCATCGTTTTTCTTGCCATTGTTTTCGCTTCTGCCAATTTTTTGCAACCCTGAAAAACTAGGAGCAGTAGATGGAAGAATCACGTTAAAAGCGGTGTTTCCTATTGGCTTGTAAGAAATTCTGAAAAGGGTAGCAGAATTACATTTGGCATTATTTGTGGGCTTATGAAAGCCTTTATATATGAATATATAATTGAATCAATGAAAAGAAGTTCGGGTGTGATTTGAATTTTGATGCAGAAGTTTGTTGAAATGTGATAGTTAGGATTGGATAGGCAGGTAGATAGCATTACCTAACCTATTTTCTCTTTCGCAGTTTCAGCTTCACCTCCCTGACTGATTCAGCATGGGGGAAAAGTCGGAGAACTGTAGGGTTCCAGAGGATCTGTTCACTGGTTTGAAAGTTACAGATCCCCAGGAAGCAGAGTGTGTTAACCCTCCAGTATCCAGTGGCAAAGAGCATCATTCCCAGAGCGAACTGCTCAAGGATGTCGACGCCCAGCCCCAGGAAGACCAGGGGGAGGAGGAGTGCTTTCATGACGCCAGTGCCTCATTTGAGACGGAGGAGCCGGGAGCGGACAAGATTGAGAACAAACCTGAGGATGATATGAATTCCTCTGAACTAGATGAAGAATATCTAATGGAACTGGAGAAGAACATGCCAGATGAAGAGAAAAAGGTAAATTTTCTATTTGGTGTGCATAATTTGCCAAGTAAACTTTTTTAAAGTGCTAAATTTGATCGATACTACTATCATAGATTGCACCATTTGTGGTAAAGAGTGACTTGCCCATCTATGTCCTTACTGCTTTAGTAATGATGGATCTGAGATAAATCAGTGAGTGGCGGGGCTGCATTGAGTGTGTCTGCTTAGCAAAGAAGTTTCCACCTTTTTCTGTGACCTTTGGGTTCTTAAGTTCATCTTGTGTAATTATTTCTTATATACTTTTTAGCTTTTTTAAATGACCTTATTGATGGTTGTCTGCTGAAATTCCTGTTGTGCCTATTTTTTAGTCAGACTTTAGAATTTGGTATGCTGCCTGTTTGTTAATCCTTCGTTAGCAAAAAATGACTGCCTGAATATCTTGGTGTAAATTCGCTTACAAAGGGCAGTGACTGGGACCTGTGTCATTTACATCTTGTTCTTGAGGAACAGAATTGTGTGTGATAGTAGCTCATTTGTTAAGCACCAGTAATATGCCAACCACTAAGCTTAAAATGTTGCTTGTGTTTTCATTTAATCTTTACAACATGCCTATGAAACATATACTGTTAGTATCTCCATAAGACGGCAGCTTAGGGTAGTACAGTAACTTGCCTGAAATCACGTATCTAATTAAGTAGTAGAACTGTTTCTCAAACCCAGATCTTTTTGATTCCAAAGGTAAAATATAATGCAGAATTTAATAACAAAAACAACTGTCTTCCTACAAAGCAGATGCACTAATAAAATGTATACTGTCCTGCTACTCTGCTCCTGGGCTAGTTACTGAGCAAGCATTTATTTTGGGAGACAGAGGCTTGGTGTTTTCTATATATTCTTTCTTCTGATCTCATAAGCAAGGTGGCTGAAAGAGGTACTGTAACATCTGAGTTTGTCTGCAGAGAATATAAGTGAGATTTGTAGGTTATGCCTCTGAAGCACTCACTCACTGAACAGGTTATGATGCATTGGTGATGGGCTGAGATGGTAAGCATGCAGTGTAATAATGGGAGGGGGGATGTGGCAGGAAGTGAGGAGAAGCATCTTAGGCACTTTTCATTATCACATCTCTTGGTTTTAACATGCACGTGTTAGCTTTTGTGCTAGTGTGTGCCACTAGAGGAGAACGATAAAGGGCAAAAATGAGCCAAGTTCATAAACACCTCCAGCAGAAACGGCTCAGAAAATTAAATCAAGTACTATTCAGTAACATTAGAGAAATGATTTTCCAGAAAGTGTTTGGCTCAATTTTCGTAACACTGGTGTAGATATGAAATGACTATTTTAAAATATTAGCAGTACTTTTCTGATACCTTAACGTAGTTTGCCCTGCTACAGTGAATTTTCTCCAATGCCATTGGTTTGACAATTGTGTGGTTTGTTACATACTATACTTCCCATTCTCATTATAGCAAAACATTTTTGTCTCCTGGCTAGAAAATTTTAAGTTCCATAAATATTAGAAATAATTCTTTTTATTGCTTATAAATCAAATATTCTAAATAGCAGAATACTTTTTAAACTTTTTTCCTTTTAAAAAGATAATTTACATGTTGTCAAACTTTAAGTTATAATGTGTACTACTCACTGAGTTTTGACTACTGTGTATACCTGTGTAACTCACACCAGTTATAGTATTAGCTTTCTTTATGATGCTTTGGTAAATATCTTTGTGAAGTTAGTATTAGGAAATCAGCTAAACAGATGAAAAAACGTCTCTGTTGCACATAAGCTTTAGTTTTATAGGTCACTGGGAAAAGGATATGTTTAAGCTTGATTCTTTCAAAGTAGACGGAGTTCAGATAATTCAACAACAAAAATAAACACAAAGGGCCACATGGGAAGACTTTCAGTCTGAGTAATAATTTTTAAATGCAAATTAAAACATATGTCATTTCTCAGATCAGAGCATTGTTCGGACGTTGACAAGAAAAGGAAGTAGGAACTAATGTACCAGCAGTGAGAGTTTGAATTGCTACATCATTTCTATGGTGTACAGATAACAAATTTTTGTAGGAGCATTTCTTTAGATCAGGGCTACCATGGAACCTTCTGCAGTGATGGGAATGTTCTATATCTCCACTGTCCAATATGGTAGCCACTGGCTACTACATTTTAACAGTCATCTGGCCGTTAAGCAGTTAAAATGTGGCTAGTGCAGCTGACAAAATGAATTTTAAAACTTTTTAAATTTTAGTTAATTTAAATGGTCACACATGGCTGGTGAGTACCATAAAGACACGTTGCAGGATCATTTATAATTTCAGAAAACTAGAACTACTGTTGAACAGAGGGTATTACTTTAAACAGTTTTGGCATATTTATGTGTTGTGTACAACGTAGTCATTAAAAACAGATAAATCTTGTATTGACATGGATTAATGCCTGAATGTTAAATGAATTGAGCAGGTGTTATAATGATCTATAATAAATATGTATTTGGTGTTTATCCAGTTCCTGACACAGAGTTCCTAAGACCTTTGACGTTTCCTAAGTGAGAAGAGATTAAGGTTTATTTTGTTATTCATAGCAAGACTCTTTCAACCACATCTAAGTTAATGAGATGACATTGGGAAAACCCCTAAGGATGAGGTCTGATTGTCAGTTTGGGGCTCTCAGCTCCACCCCACGTCTGGGGAGGGAAGAGATGCTGAAGGTTGAATTAATCACTGATCAGTGATTAGTCAATCATGCTTACTTAATGAAAGCTCCTTAAAACCCCTAAAGGATGGGGTTCAGAGAACTTCAGAGTTGGTGAGCAATAGATGCTGAGAGGATGTACACCCATAGAGCCTGGAAGCTCAGTGCCCCTTCACACAAACCTTGCCTTACGCATCTCTTCCATCTGACTGTTCCTGAGTTATATCCTGTGTAATAAAGTGATAATCTAATAAGTGAACTCTTTTTCTGAGTTCTCTCAGCCCCTCGAGCAAATTAGTTGAACCTGAGGAGGTTGTCGTGGAAGCTGTCCATTTATAGCCCATGGGTCAAAAGCAGAGCTGGCAGCAACAGCGTGGGTAGAAAGAAAGAAGCCAGAGAAAGACAAATAATGTATGATACCACTTGTGTGCGGAGTCTAAAAAATAAAGCAACTGGTGACTATGGCAAAAAAGAAACAGACTTGGCAGATAGAGGAAACAAACCAGTGGTTACCAGTAGGGAGAGGGAAGAACGGAGGGACAGTATAAAGGTAGAAGAGTAAGAGCACAAACTCCTGTGTGTAAAATAAGCAATGGGGATATACTGTACAACACAGGGGATATAGCTAATATTTTATAGTAATTAGAAGTGGAGTATAACCTTTACAATCATGGATCACTGTGGTGTACACCTTTATATATAACATATAATATTGTGCATCAACTATAGTTTAAATATATATATACATATAAACAGACCCCCCCCTCCAAAAAAAAAAAAAGAACGGCCAGCAGTGACAACCTGGACTTGCAGTTGGCGTCTGAAGTGGGGATGGAGCCAGTCTTGTGGAACTCAGCCTATAAGCTGTAGGGTCTGGCACTGTCTCCAGGTAGATACTGACATAATTAAGTTAAAGTGTAGGACACTGGCTGGTGTCCACTGTAGAGCTGGAGTTGCTTGGTGTGGGAGAAACTTCTACACATGTTCTACGTGAGCGGTGACAGTAGAAGAGACATGCAGATGTTTTCTTTATCAGAGGTTAGAGAACAGTCTGGAGAAGGCAGTGGCACCCCACTCCAGTACTCTTGCCTGGAAAATCCCACAGACGGAAGAGCCTGGTGGGCTGCAGTCCATGGGGTCACGACTGAGCGACTTCACTTTCACCTTTCACTTTCATGCATTGGAGAAGGAAATAGCAACTCACTCCAGTGTTCTTGCCTGGAGAATCCCAGGGACAGGGGAGCATGGCGGACTGCCGTCTATGGGGTCGCATAGAGTCAGACACACGTGAAGCAACTTGGCAGCAGCAGCATAGAACAGTCAGTAATTCCTTTTAAGTTAAAAACCTGTGTGAAAATAGTTTATACATGAAAATATGTTTATACAGAAATGCTTGGAAGGGTATACACCAAATTATAAAAAGTAAGTAGCTCTGAAGGATGTGGTTATTGGAAAATTTTCATTTATATTTAATATAATATTATAATGTTTGCAGGATTTTTTTTTATGGTAAGCACATGTTGCATTTATGACCAACATCAAAAAAAGTAACTCCAATTTGAGCATATAAATAAACTTCTTTCTAACAGGGAAGACTTTTTATTAAAATAAGTACATAAAGCTGACCTTTGGGGATTTGGGAAAGATTTACTATCATAGGATCTATGTATTGCCAAACGTATCAGGTTATCAATAGCTGAAGTCTGTTATTCAAGCTGACTTGACTTGCCCTGTGGCTGAGGAGAAGATCCAGGCTCAAGTGAGTGCCAGTTCCCAGCAGAACTTGTGGATTAGGAGTAATGGAGGAGGGAGACAGTTAAAGTTTGGTTAAAACCGGCAGAACCTCTTCAAGAAAGCACTGTTTATGTGTCTCTGTCTCTGTGTGTGTGTGTGTGTGTGTGTTTCAGCAGCAATCTTGAGTATTTGTGAAAACTTAAATGTAGACATGACTACCCAGAGGGATGGGATTTTTAACTCACATTTGAGATGCACTAGATCTGCAGAGCAAATACATGATTTTTAAAGGCTTGACTGAGGTGGACTTACCTGGTAGCAGATGAGAATTATTACTATAATAATATTATGATACAAAGATGTTTATAGTTTGAGAAACTATAGAATGTATTTCTTTGTGGTGGTATTGATGTAAGAGAATCATTTTTTTGGGCTGCTTATCAAAGTGGAGTTCTCTGGGTGTTCTTATGCACACACTAAAATTCAAAGACCATGATCTTGGAACCTTGCACACTGTCTTCCTTCATTAAATAGCTGAGTAAGGTTTTCTCTCTCCCATGAGGGCCAGTAATTGGTTTTACAGATATCAGAGATTTTTTCATTCATTTATTCAAGAAATTTGCATTTCTTCCACATGCCACGCATTGTTTGAGACATTCAGGAATACAGTGGTGAATAAAACACTCATCTCTCATATTCCAGTTGGGAGGGATGGGTGGAGGTGAGGGGGGTGATGAAAAACACATGGGGCCTAGAGAGGTGGGTGGGACTACTTTTTTTAAATTGGAGTATAATTGCTTTACAAGATCGTATTAGTTTCTGCAATACACCAACGTGAATCCTCCGTATGTATACGTGCATCCCCTCTCTCTACACTCCCTCCCACCCCCGCCTCGCCTCTCTCGTCATCACAGAGCACCAAGCTGAGCTCCCTGTGCTGTGCAGCAGCTTCCCACTAGCCGGCTGTCTGACACGTGGTGAAGCACGCATGTCTGTGTGGCTGTCCCCGTTCGGCCCGCCCTCTCCTTTCCCCTCTGTGTCCATAAGTCTGTTCTGTGTGTCTGCATCTCTGTTCGTGCCCTGCAGGTAGGTTCATCTGCACCATTTTTATAGATTGCATATATGTGTGTGAATACATGGTGTTTCTCTCTCTGATGTACTTCACTCTCTGTTACAGATGCTAGGTCCATCCACATCACTACAGCTGACCCAATTTCACTCCTTTTTATAGCTGAGTAGTATTCCCTTATGGACCTGTACCACATCTTTTTTATACGTTCATCTGTCGGTGAACATCTATCTAGGTTGCTTCATGTAGGCAGGACTACTTTAAATTGGTTGGTCAGGGAAGACCTCTCTGGGGACGTGCCATTTCAGGAAAGACTTTGTGGGGAAAAAGGAGTCAAATGTGTGAGGATCTGATGGGAAAATATTCCATATGAAGGGAGCAGTTAGTATAAAGGATGTACAGTCGCTGTAAACTTGATGTATTTTTGGCATAGGCTTCCCTGGTGGCTCAGATGATAAGGAATCAGCCTGCAATGCGGGAGACCTGGGCTCTATCCCTGGGTCAGGAAAATCCCTTGAAGAAAGGAATGGCCACCCACTCTAGTATTCTTGCTTGGAGAGTCCCGTGAACAGGGGACTCTGGTGGGCTACAGTTTATGAGCGTGCAAGGAGTGCAAGGCCTGGGAGTTGGAGCATAGTGATTAAGGAAGAGAATGGGGTGATGAAGTAGGAGAGAGTGTGATGATGGAACACCTTGGGAGCCGTGAGTAAGGAATTTGAATTTTTTTTCCAAGTGTGTCGGGGGCCAGCGTGAGGAATCCCACCTGTGACAGGGTCACGTGGCAAACTCAGATGGCAGGACAATCTGAGTCATCGGATTTCTCCCTGGTTTTTCCTGAGCATGCACCCCAAGAATAAAAGTTTGTCTGTATTTGTCTGTTTCCCCACTATTCTCTGCCAGTTTCTCGGGAAGAGTTTTTAGCTTCCTGCATTTGAAAGGAGTTTTCAGCCCAACCCCTCTTTGATAAGCTCTAGCCTGCCTAACAAGTTCCCCTGACCTTCTACAAGCTTGTAAATTACTCACACCCTCCCAACTGTGAGGGGCACAAAAGCCTTAAAGTATCTTAAAGTTTCAGAGCCTTTTCAAATTCATATTGGTGATGAGATTTCACGGTTAACTCAATGATTGCTGCCAGACCTCCTTATTTTTTATCTGTCAGGCACCCAGGAAGATGTAATCAATGCAAATGGGATATGGAAAAGGATATATAGTAGTTTTGATGTTAGCAATACTAGACTTTATCCTTATTTTTTATCTATCAGGCACCCAGGAAGATGTAATCAATGTAAATGGGATATGGAAAAGGATATATAGTAGTTTTGATGTTAGCAATACTAGACTTTTGCTATAAATCACTGTACTTCCTTTTATTACAAATTGCTGTATTTTTATTTAGTGTTTTCTGAGAGTGGCATTCAGACTTTGGAAAGATTAACACAAATGAGTCTTCTGGTTAACAAAACCTCATCAAAAGAGAGCCATAAAAATGTTAACAGGCCTCTTGGCCAGAAGATAATGTAAACCGCCTGAGACCTTTTGTAACGGGAGAGTATGCAAAAAAGAAAGCCTTGTCTCAATGAGGGTCAGGACTGCTGCCCCTGTATAACTCTGCACATTCCATTATGTACAACTTGGGGTATATAAGCTGAGTTTAAAAAATAAACGGCCCTTTTTTCCCCTTTGGAGCCTTACACCGACACTGGGCATCCCCATGTCGTTCTCTTCTTTTTCTCCCCTTTTTCGGCTGAATTCCCATCTGCGGCGCGGAGGCTCACCGTGTCTACTTACCTGTCCTGGCTGCTAAGATCTGTAAGAGAGAGCCCAGGGCGGGGCACTCTCTGATATTCAAACGGACGCCGGTGGCCTAACGTAGATGGCGCAAACCTCTTGTCTCGAGGTTTTATTGGCTTTCCACGTAAACCAAGTTATTCAGTCTTCTTTTCTTCCACTAATTTCCTACTATACTATTCTATCCTGAGCTATCCTGTTCTCTCCTATCCTGTCCTATCTTGCCCGCTCTGTCCCCCCTTTGAATATCCCTGGATCCACCGGGGCTGGTCCCCGGCAAAAGCATGATATTTTATACATTTATACAAAATATATTTTTTGTGAAAAATTTGGGAAATGCAGAAAAACATAAAAATCATGCTCACTCATAATTATATTTCATTTTTGAGCCTATCTTCATTCTATGTGTGTGCGTGTGTTTGTGTGTATATACATATATACACACACACACATATATGCTTACATGGGGCTTCCCAGGTGGTACTAGTGGTAAAAGAACCCGCCTGCCAATGCAGGAGATGTAAAATACACAGGTTTAATCCCTGGGTCAGGAAGATCCCCTGAGGAGGGCATGGAACCCACTCCGGTATTCTTGCCTGGATAATTCCATGGACAGAGGAGCCTGGCAGGCTATGGTCCATAGGGTCATGAGTCAGACATGACTGAAGTGACTTAGCACAGTACATTTATATGTTAGGTATATATAATATATGGAATACACATTTTTAACAAGTTCATATTTACAAACTGCTGCTGCTGCTGCTGCTGCTGCTAAGTCGCTTCAGTCATGTCCGACTCTGTGCGACCCCACAGACGGCAGCCCACCAGGCTCCCCCGTCCCTGGGATTCTCCAGGCAAGAACACTGGAGTGGGTTGCCATTTCCTTCTCCAATGCATGAAAGTGAAAAGTGAAAGTGAAGTTGCTCAGTTGTGTGCAACCCTCAGCGACCCCGTGGACAGCAGCCTTCCAGGCTCCTCCGTCCATGGGATTTTCGAACTGTTTTTTTTTTTTTTTTTTTTTAATTTAGTGCCTCATGAACATTTGCCCATGTCATTAAACCTCCTCCTACTGAATGACTGGAGGTGGCTGCAGAATAGCCCTTCGCCATGGGTTTTGGTATGGTCTGGCCACCGGGTTCAGGAAGCCCTGCTGGGCCAGGTTGGTTAGCACTTTCCTGCCCTTCTGTGCTCTAGAGGAGCGTGTGTTCTGGTGAGGACATCCCATGGAGGGTTGCTTGCTGGCATCCTCTGGGTCCACTGTCACACTCTGTGTGCTATCCCCTGGGGCTCAACAGAATCCGCACCAGCAGCCTCTCATCACTGAAGACTTCAGCAACCTAGAACTGCCCCTTGGAGGGTGGGAGGAGGCAAGGATGTCTTCAGTCATGGCCATCCTGCATACTGAGTGGGACTATAAAGAAAGCTGAGCATCAAAGAATTGATGCTTTTGAACTGTGGTGTTGGAGAAGACTCTTGAGAGTCCCTTGGCCTGCAAGGAGATCCAACCAGTCCATCCTAAAGGAAATCAGTCCTGAATATTCATTGGAAGGACTGATGCTGAAGCTGAAGCTCTAATACTTTGGCCACCTGATGTGAAAACTCACTCACTGGAAAAGACCCTGATGCTGGGAAAGACTGAAGGCAGGAGGAAAAGGGGACAACAGAGGATCGGTTGGACGGCATCACCAACTTGATGGACATAAGTGTGAGCAAGCTCCGGGAGTTGGTGATGGACAGGACTGGCATGCTGCAGTCCATGGGGTCTCAAAGAGCCGGACACGACTTAGCGACTGAACTGACTGACTGATCCTGTATGTTGAGGGAGGCAGCCTGGCTACCACATGCTCTGGCGTCAGACTGACTGGCCTTGACTCCCTATCCCACTCTGCACCAGCTGTAGGACCTTCAGTAAAGTGCCTCACCTCTCTGGGTGAGAGAAGATAATAATCATAATGCCTGCTTTATAGAGCTGTGAGAATTAAATGAGATACTCAGGCAGAGTTTAGCACAGTGTCTGGCAAATAGTAAGAGCTCAATAGATGTTAACCACTCTCATTGTCACCTCGGTGTTCCTCGATAAAGGTCGGGGATATTTGACAGAAAAACAAGGTGGGACAAGGTACAGAGATGACTCACAAGAAGAAAGAATCCAGGAAGGATCCTGGAAAGGGTGGGGGGAGAGGCTGTGTGATGGTTAATTTTATATGTCAAGTAGTTCGGGTTGTAGTACCCAGATATTTGGTCAAACACCAGTCTAAATGTCACTGTGGAGACTTTTTTTCTTTAAGATGTGATCCACATTTAAATCAGTAGACTTTGAGTAAAGGAAAACTGTTTTACTTTACCCTCTATGGTGTGGCGGGGCTTCATCCAATCAACTGAAGGCTTATGTTAAGAGAAGACTGACCTCTCTCCAGGAAGAAGGATTTCTATAATACCTCCAGACTGCTTTTGGACTTGAATTGTAACATCAGCTCTTCTCAGCATCTCCAGCCTGCCAGCCTGCCCTTTAGATTTTGGACTTACCAGCCCCCATAATCATGTGAGCCAATTCCTAAAAATCTCTCTCTCAAAGAGAACTATATATATATGTTGGACATCACAGGTTTAAACTGTGCGGTCTACTTATATGCAGATATTTCTTCAATAGTAAACACTACAAGACTGAGGTTGGTTGAATTTGTAGATGCAGAACCATGGATACAAAGGAAATTCATGTATGGAGGGCTGAGTGTAAGTTATCCATGGATATCTGACTGTGCAGAGGCTCGGTGCCCCTAACCCCTGCCTTTATTCAAGGCATGTGTGTGTGTGTGTGTGTCTCTGTGTGTGTGTATCTCCTATTGATTTTTTGTCTGGAGAGCGATAACTAACACAGGCTGTCATCTAAAACGTAGGAAAAATAGAGAAAGGTAAATGAACACGAATGTTCAGATAAAGTCAGTGGAAGAGGAAAGCGGGCAGTTGGGAATATTGGGTATATTCAGAGCAGAAGCCATGCCATGTTTGTCTCTGTAGCTTAACACAGTTCCCGGTGTTTAAGTACCAACAAAAGAAAGGAGAAGAAGGGATGGAAGGAGGGAGAGAAAGAGGAAGGTAGCAAAAGGAAAGGAGCAGGAATGGGGCAGACAGGAAAGAGGGGAAGAAGGAGAAAAGGAAGCCCCAAGGGAGGCTTGAGGCAAGACTCTTCTAGATGTCCTTTTCAATTCTTGACCTAATGTCTGAAGTATTCCTCTTTTGTTTACTTAAAATCAAGCAACAAGCCCAAATCTCTTACCATTTTCCCCCAACCTTTTTGCTTCATCAGACATCTCTCTCATCTACATCACTTGGAGGTCTGGCCAACAATATCTTCTTTTTAAATTAAAGTATTTAGTCTGAAATCTGTCTTGGCAGAGCCGTAATGCTCTGCTTTGATTATGGATCGGTTGGAGAGATGGGACCAGCACGATGAATGCTCAGATTGCTGGCTAATTATGTCCTGACCACTAGAATTCCCCCTTGTGGTTTCAGCTGGATATAGGCATGCTTTCCTGGCGTGCGCTGGAGTCACCCACAAAGTAGTCACATTCCTGCCCAGGGCACAGGGGCTATGTCCCCTGGAAAACATTCCACCTGGCACAATACCTGGAGGGTACTCTGAATGAAAGTAGAATACAAAAGGTGATAGATTATCATTTCATTATGTTCATTTGATGGCTCCTTAGGGTTCAGTTAAGAGTGGGTTTTCTCTTTTGTGGTGATATTGCAAGGATCTGGGGAGACTCTGATGCTCAGAGATCCTTCCCACCATAGAGTCAGAGAGTCTTTTAAGTAAGATTTGACTTGCATCAAGATAACAACCTACTCCTGAAAACAGAGAACTCTAAGGTGGAATCAGGCATGTCTTCCTGACTTCCTGGGACTTCCCAGGTGGCACAAGTGGTAAAGAACCCACCTGCCAATGCTGGAGATGTAAGAGACGTGGGTTCAGTCCCTGGGTTGGGAAGATCCCCTGGAGGAGGGCATGGCAACCCACTCCAGTATTCTTGCCTGGAGAATTCCATGGACAGAGGAGCCTGGCGGGCTGCAGTCCACGGTGTCATAAAGAGTCAGACACGACTGAAGCGACATAGCACAGCACACAGCACACAGGCATGTCTTGGGGGAAGTTTTCATAATAGAAGGAAAGAAAAGAAGAAAGACACTGAAACCCAAGACAGGAGAAAACACACCTGAAAATAAACTTTACTTTTTTTATTTTTCTTAGTTGGCCTAGAATCATGTGCACTCATTCATGAAATTCATTTAAGACTTCATTGAGTGTCTATCACATGCAAGGCACTCAGGTATATATCACAAGGGATACAAAATGGTAAAAGGAACTTTAAACCCTTTTTTTTATATTGACACATAAAGTTCTGGAGAGTTTTTAAAATTACTTCCAAGCAAGTCAGCACTGGGAAGTAAGTGACGTCAGTGTTTATTTTCCTCTCACCGTCTTTTCAGTCCCTGTTCCCTGGGCGCCCTGCATACACACACACATCTATTTGGGAGTTGTATTGAATGCCTGCCTAGAGCCTACACTGATTTGTTAATTTCCACTCTGTGGCTCAGACTGTAAAGAAACCACCTGCAATGCAGGAGACTCAGGTTTGATTCCTGGGTCAGGAAGATCCCTTGGGAAGGAAATGGCAAACCACTCCAGCATTCTTGCCTGGAGAATTCCATGGACAGAAGAGCTTGGCAGGCTACAGTCCATGGTGTCCCAGTTTCACTCTAATTCAAACTTATCTGACCTCAGTCCTGTTCCTTCTCACCTGGAGAATAACCACAGCAAACAATTTCCTTTTAAGGAGTTTAGTTGACTATGTGTTTGGCTCCCCAACATCCAGTTTCCTGAGATGTGGACAGAATGGTGAATGATAGGCTGTGAATGTGACTGAGAGCAGAGGCCTCCAGGAGATGCAATATTCCTCAGACCGTGTTCTCTGGAACATGAGTTTGGGGAGATAGTTACAAGCCCTCAGTAAAGAATTTATTTCTCAACTGAATGAATGTGGGAAACACAACATATTATATTCTCCCTTGGAAATTCCCAAGAAACATTATAGTTTAAGTAAAGATTTGATATTCTGCAGTAAAGAAACTCATTTAATTTAGTTTAACTCAATAATGATCCCAGGTGGAAAAATTATTTTTTTTTCCTATGGACTGATGATTCACAGAACACTGGTTCGGAAAAGACACACACCTGACCTAATGAAGCGGAAAACGAAAAACAAACAAACAAAACAAAATAAAAAACCAGAAGAGTAGATGGAGGGATTTCAGGTGAGTCCAGACAGCAGAGAGAAGGGATGTCTTGAACCACGAGGGCTCGTTTGGAACAGAAGGCATTCCAGCTCCATGACGTGGTCTTGCACAACCACAGGGATGGTCAGTCATTGTCACCCTACACCTCCTGGGCAACTTTCTCCTCCTCTGACACGGTCTGTCCCGACCTCTGGGTGTCTCCTCTTCCAGTCTCTGTCTGCTTCTCACCCAGAGAAGTTCTGTGGAGAAGATCTTGCTCTATTCAGGTTTCTCCTTCTCTCAGACCATTTCTTCCTCTACATCTCTGCATGCGGGCACCAGTTGTGGCTTCATGTTTGCCTAATGAGCGGAGGGGCCTTCATTTTCCTCATCATTTGGGTCAATTCTGTTCTGTGTTATCATGTTATCCATGGAGCAAACATACACCTGGTTGCAAAGATTCCATAAATGTAGAATTCTAGCTTCTTCTTAAAATACACACACTTCAACTATTTAAAAAGAGAAACTATGATAATAAACACACGCTCTAATTTGACACGCACCAGATTTTAGCATATTTGGGACCACCACTACCGTGACTTGTATTGCTGGGTGAGTTGGTTTAATTCAGACCTGGAAATGGCATTTCTCTTTATGTCTATGTGTATGTATATATTTGGATGTCTCATGGATAAATGTTCCTCTAAACAGCGCTTGTAGCTCTGCTCCTTTCTGTCCCTGAATTCAGGCCTGTACATTTTTCCTGGGGTAAATTATGACAGGTGCTTACTCTCTGCTAACATGGGAGTGACCATGCTTCATTAAACACTGGGCAAGCCTTATGTGCATGTGATTAGCACATGCTCTCCTCATGGAGTGGAGATCAGTTGCACAGTAACAAGTGGACATTTAACGCATTGCCTTATGATAGCATCGTATTATTGTGGTTTTAATGAATTGTTTCATCTTTTAAATCTTCATATTTACAAATATAATACATATATATCTATCTGTGGGCTTCCCAGGTGACGCTAATGGTAAAAGAACCCATATGCCAATGCAGGAGACAAAAGGAATAAGGTTCAATCCCTGGGCCAGGAAGAGCCCTCATAGGAGGGAATGGCTACCCATTCCAGTATTCTTGTCTTGAGAATCCAATGACAGAGGAGCCTGGTAGGCTACAGTCCATTCGGTCATAAAGAGTCAGACACGACTGAGACGACTTAACACACACACATATGTATCTATGTCTTTGAGAGAGTTTATATTTATCTCCCCCATTGTTGCCATTGTTTAGTCACTAAGTCGTGTCTGACTCTTTGTGACCCCATGGACCGTAGCACTCCAGGCTTCCCTCTCTTTCAGTATCTCCTGGAGTTTGCTCACTCATGTCCATTGAGTCAGTGATGACATCCAGCCATCTTGTCCTCTGTGCCCTCTTCTCCTCCTGCGTTCTGTCTTTCCCAGCATCAAGGTCTTTCACAATGAGTTGGCTCTTTGCATCAGGTGACCAAAGTAGCTTCAGCCTCAGCATCTCCCCCATAGTAATATGAAATAATTATATTTATAGTAAGAAAAGGATCAAGCTAATCATGACAAATCTGACCAGATAAAAACATCTTTCCAGAAAACCAAGGCCCTGTCTGGAAAAGTATCTCATAAAGTCATTGAAAGAGAAGAAGAACAGTAATCATTATTTGTCATTGGGGTTCACCTTTTATGGTGTTAAAAGTTACTGGATGTACTTCATGCAGTAAAAATTTGCAAAATAGTTCTACAATGCCTGCCAAGTTACAGTGGCATTTTGAAACAGAGTATAGTGAGGATAAAAAGAAGGCTATTGACATCTTGCAGTCTTGAGATTACTGTTCCTAGAAAACAGAATACACGCTAAAATTAAATCTGACAATGAAAATTCACAAGCAGCATCACTCAAAGTAGATGGGCTCTGAGAGACAGAATGGAATGTTCCATCAGGGAAACCTCATTAAACGTTCCATTACTAAGGAGGCAACTGGCTACTATAAATATTCAACCACTACCATTGTCTGACAAGAGTATAGTGCAAAATTTAAGAATTATTCCCCAATGTGCTTGGCATATTAATTCAAAGGTTAAGATTTTCAAAATCTTCATGGATCCGGTGGACAACACTACTTTTCTTGCCTTTGTATTATAAGTTCATGCAGACAAATATGAGAAAGATGCATTTGTTTTAAAAACTTCTGGCATGTACACAAAGAACAAGAAATTTTACAGTGTTTAGACCAGTTTTTAACAAACCCTCAAAGAGAGTGGCAAAAATACAAGCTATCTGTAGGAATAGTATGAAAACAATGGTAGGGAAAGACCTCAGAAGGAACAGTTCATTTTATTTATTTATTTATTTAAATTGGAGGCTAATTACTTTACAATATTGCGATGGTTTTTGCCATACATTCACATGAATCAGCCAGAGTGTACATGTGTTCCCCATCCTGACCCTCCCTCCCACCTCCCTCCCCATCTTAAAGCCATTGTGTGCTGTCTGCAAAGTCACTTCAGTCGTGTCCAACTCTTTGCAACCTTATGAACTGTCACCTGCCAGGCTCCTCTGTCCATGGGATTCTCCAGGCAAGCATACTAGAATGGGTTGCCATGCCTTCCTCCAGGGGACCTTCTCGACCCAGGGATCAAATCCATGTCTCATTATGTCTCCTGCTTTAGCAGGGGGGTTCTTTACCACTTGTGCCACTTGGGAAGCCCTCAAAGAATACTGGAGTGGGTAGCCATTCCCTTCTCCAGGAGTCTTCCCAACCCAGGGATCGAACCCTGGTCTCCTGCATTGCAGGCAGATTCTTTACCATCTGAGCCTCCAGGAACTGCACTGAATAGTGCCACGCAAATTTTCAATTTTATTAAGAAACAGTATTTACATTGTGTCCTTCCAAGTTGGATTTAAACAATATGATTAATGAGTTGTAGAATTTACTTTTTCATACCAAAGACAGAAGCCAAATAAGATACTATTGGTATTGTTTATTTGTGGCTATTTTCATTGGTAAAGAAACTCCATTACCACATTATTTCTCAAATATAACAAGAATGGACTACTGTAGGTTTTTAAAAATAGATATAATAGATTTATTTTATTTTCAGTCACACTGCATGAATTGTAGAATCTTAGTTCCCTGACCAGGAACTGAACCTGTGCCCTTGGCAGTGAAAGCATGGAGTCCTAACCACCAGGGAATTCCCAGATTTTATTTTTTTTAAAGATGTTTTAGGTTTACAGAAAAACTGAAGAGTAAGTACAGAGTTCCTGATATCCCTCTAGTTGCCCTAGTAGTACTGGCTTCCCCTTGTATTTGCATGTTGCTTAATTGTGGTAGCCTTGTTGAAATGGATGACCCAATACTGACAGTATTGTTAGCTATCAGTCTATAGTTTACAGCAGGGTTCACTCCTTGTGTAGTCCATTCTTTGGGTTTTGATAAGGTGTAACATATGTGTCCACCATCACAGTGTCAACCAGATAGTGTCACCTCCTTGAGGACCACAGTAGTCTTAATCAACTGAAAGAGCCCAACTGGGAAATCAGAGTAACCTGGTTACCTTGCTCACAACTGCAGGCAAAGCACCAGCAACTAAAATGAAACACATTTCATTTCTTTTCAGTCCATCTCATTCAACACATTTCATGCAATACAAGCTAAGTTGACCTGCTTTGATGCTGAGAAGGAAGGAAACATAAGGGAAGAGAAAGTGGTGAGCAGAGGAAAGGTGTGATGCAGAACATCAGGCAGCACTGGAGCCCAGCTCACAGCTTTGCCATTCCCTGATGGGGCTCTGTCTGCTTCTGCTGGCTGGGCTCCTTGTCCACAAAGCGAAGGGTTTGAAGCCATGATTGCAAAGGCCCTTCCAGCTCCAGTCGAAAGAGGGTACAGATAATTATAACTAGGGTAGTATGTGTTTAGTGGATTGGAAAACATTTTCCTCGAGCCTCAGGATTTCTTGTGCTGATTGCCTTTGGAGAATGCAAAACTTAAAAAGACTAAGAAAACATAAATAGAAAGATTCTTATTTTGGACTTTACCAATTTAGTCATTAAATAGCATGTTTGGGCTACAGCGAAAAGAAACAAACAAACAAAAATAATAATACTAACAGATTATTTCCAGATAAGAATCCATAAATGCTATTCTCTTCATCTCCCTTAAGTACATGAATAAAGTGTATTAAAGAATATTCTTCTTAGAATAAGAAATAAAGCTCAAAACTAACTGAATGACTGCTCAGGGAAGGTGGACCTTTTATTTGTTATGGATTTGTCTTCCTTCTTATTTACATACAACTGAAACAGGAAGAAAGGAGGCAGGGCACAACCTTTGAAAGAATGACCCAGCCAGAGGACACAATATAAACTGATTAGAATCAAATGTGTCCAAGACGGCAGACAAGTCAACTTCAACCAGGCCTCAATCCTCAGTATTGTCTTTGTTGTTCAGTTGCTCAGTCGTTCCGGCTCTTTGCAACCCCATGGACTGCAACACGCCAGGCATCCTTCACTATCTCCCAGAGCTTGCTCAAACTCATATCCATTGAGTCAGTGATGCGAAGAGCTGACTCACTGGAAAAGACCCTGATGCTGGGAAAGACTGAGGGCAAGAGGAGAAGGGGGCAACAGCAGATGAGATGGTTGGCTCATCAGTATAGGCTCATTGTAACACATTAGCAAGCTAAAAGACACCCAGGGTTGTTGTCATGATAGTTTCAAGGTCCACCATCAAAGACCAAAAAGTGGGCGGTGGCCCAATTCCTGGAAATCTCCACCCCTTCTCCAAAATGGTTGGAATGGCCCTCCCACTCATTAGCCTGTGAAATTACCCAGCCCATAAGAGCTAACCACACCACATTTTGAGGCCACACTCAACCTCTGTGACAGCCTAACTTTGTCTCTCAGTGACTTCTTTCTTCAGTGAGACATCAAGAAACTGGACTTCATTAGGTCTTAAAACCAGGTTTGTGATCTCAGTTGGAAGATTGTGGGTTTTGGACGGATTAGAGTCCCGGCACATAGGTTCAAGTCCCAATCTGAGGTAAACAGTTTCAGAACTATACTTAAGTCATTTAGTGGTGAGGAGCAGAAAATACAGAGGGCAGTTTTGGTTATAAGTGCTTGTGGATTTATTCTGAAATCCTAGGTTCTAGACTGAATACAGTTTTAAAAGTCCGGTACTTGAGGAAGAGAGGGCTTCCCTGTTGGCTCAGAGGTTAAAGCATCTGCCTGCAGTGCGGGAGACCCAGGTTCAGTCCCTGGGTTGGGAAGATCCTCTGGAGAAGGAAATGGCAAGCTACTCCAGTACTCTTGCCTGGAAAATTCCATGGACTGAGGAGCCTGGTGGGCTACAGTCCATGGGGTCGCAAAGAGTCGGACATGACAGAGCGACTTCACCTTACTTGTGGAAGAAGACTATTCCAAAGGAATGTGTGAATATTCATTGTTAAAAATAGCTAACATTTATTGAAGCTTGACACCATTTAAGTACTTTACATGGACTAAAACATTTTATCTACTCATAAATATTACAAAGGAAACACTATCATTATCTCCATTTTACAGAGGCAAAGATAAAAGTTGAGAAGTTAAACAACCCTCCAGGCCGCTCTACGGTGATTAAGTTGAATTTTGAACCTGGGCAGGCTGACTCCTGAACTTCACTTCCTACCCACTATACTGCTGCTATAAATTACATGTTTATATCTATGGTTTTATTTAATGGGAAAGGAAGGAAACTTTAATATAATGATGTATCTCAGATAGGAGCCAAGATAAGTGGGCAGATAAAGCTAGTCCGTAAGACTTGTTCTATACTTAGAAATGCATGAATCTTGGCTCTCAGCTCTTTTTTAAATTGTAGCAAAGAATTGATGCTTTTGAACTGTGGTGTTGGAGAAGACTCTTGAGAGTACCTTGGAGTGCAAGGAGATCCAACCAGTTCATTCTGAAGGAGATCGGCCCTGGAATTTCTTTGGAAGGAATGATGCTAAAGCTGAAGCTCCAGTACTTTGGCCACCTCATGCAAAGAGTTGACTCATTGGAAAAGACTCTGATGCTGGGAGGGATTGGGGGCAGGAGGAGAAGGGGATGACAGAGGATGAGATGGCTGGATGGCATCACTGACTCCATGGGCATGGGTCTGGGTGAACTCCAGGAGTTGGTGATGGACAGGGAGGCCTGGCGTGCTGCGATTCGTGGGGTTGCAAAGAGTCAGACACGACTGAGCAACTGAACTGAACTGAACTGAAATTCCTGTTCAGATTTATGTCACAATTAGTAGTCTCCCATTGTTTAATATAGATTCTGTTGTAGAGCAGATAGACCTAAGAGACTTGAGCTTACATTCAAATTTCAAATACGCTGTCCATTTGTCACTGCTGCTGCTACTGCCGCTAAGTCACTTCAGTCGTGTCTGACTCTGTGCAACCCCATAGACGGCAGCCCACCAGGCTCCCCAGTCCCTGGGATTCTCCAGGCAAGAACACTGGAGTGGGTTGCCATTGCTTCTCCAGTTTTAGCTCTAGAAGTGTTAGTTTTCAAACCAAATTACAAAAGCTAACTGGGAAAGGAAAAATGATTGTTTAAAGAGAAGATGTGAGCTTCAAACAAGAAGGAAAAAGTGAAGTGGAGAAAGAGTGAGAGTGAAAGAAAATAGAAAGAGGGGAGACAGATAGGATGATGATATATGTCCTAATATTTTTAGAGAAAATACTGGACTGGGGTTCCCTGAAGCAAGGGAACAGGAGGAGATTAAAAAGCTGGTTAAGGGAACTTGGTGGAGATCCATGGAAAATCTCAAATATAGCACCCAAGTAAAGCCTGGAGGGAGCCAAAAAGTCAAGTTCAGGAGTCCAAGAAAACAGCGGGGGGAGGCGGGAGGAGGGGCAGAGGAGGATTGCAGTTCATCAGAGTCCTGTAGAGGTGAGAGAAGGGGCTCAAGCAAGAGGTCTTGGTGGTTGAGGGGACAACTAGGAGTGATTTCTTGATGCACTTGAATATTATAAAGTGAGGACAGTCTTCTTCCTTACTGGGTGTTTATCTGCTTTTTTTCTTTATTTATCAATGGTCTTTCCTATGTGCAGAAGGGAACTATTAAGGACCACGTGTGGTTTGGACAGAGCGACAGTAACCACCAGTTACCGCTGCTGGCCCTCAGGAGAATGAACTCTGTAAGGTACTAGTTTAAAACCCAAAATGTTTGGGATCAATCTCCCAAGATACCTGCAGGGAGTTTTTCTGTCCCTGTTTTTATCTCTATTTCAATTCACTTTGAGCTTCACAGAGCCTTAAAAATATTAAAGTTTGCTGTTATATTTAACTCTTACTCCGGGTAGCAACTAAAGAGTATGATGTCAGCACATAGCCCTGTAAGCATTGCCCACCATATCTTGTTTTGTTTAGACTCACACTTCATTCACTGATATTCTGCAAACATTCATCAGTGATGATGGTGGCATCCTGGTAAGCCCCCGAACCCCGGTTCTTTGTTTCCTGGCAGAGCATGGTTGAAATAAACTGGGAAAGTTCTTTTCTTCAGGGGAGCTGCGAAAGAACGATAAATGGGTTCCTTGTTCTGATGCATCCTTCTGTTTCCTACAAGGGAAAAACCCAACAGCTGCTCATCTCTGTGCTGTCAGGAGCTCCATTTGCTCTCTAATAAGATCACTCACTGTTGTGTGGTAGAGGTGAATGTGAGTTTAGTATTATTCATTAGGCTTGAGTCCTCATTAGTAACTTTTTTTATAAAATAAACACTCAGCTCTGCAGACACAGAGAACAAGAGCCTACTTCATACAAATTACAAAGATAAATGTCTCCTGTGGCCCTAGATTCCAACTCTTCACATCTGGGATCTCCCCATCTCCATGGCAGCATAAAGTAAATAATAAAAATAGTTCACATCCAGGAACAGCACAGCGGGGAATGTCTGTCCTGAAAGAAAACAAGTGCTTAACATGCATTCACATACCCGCAAGAGGACCCATGCAAAACTTAACAGTTGATCAATAGGAAAACAGCAGTGAGTGGATAACGCCAAGTGCAAAAACAGACAAAAAACGTCAGATGGTTTGAAGTATTGTTTGCTTTCAATAGGATGCCTGAAAGGAACACTGCTTCTTATATTCATGGGCTTGTACAGTATGTCTTTTACATTTTGTACAAATGTGTTTTGAGTTATAAGCCTGTTATGTTACACTGTATTTAAAGGGAACCATAGATTATAAAAGTAATAGTATCAAGCAAGGAGTTGGGAACTGCTGATTTTGTTTTTGCCACATAACTTCTTAGCAAAGCCTCCGCCTGCCAAATAGGCCTCCTGCAACTCCTCCCAACATACACTCCAACAACCCGGAGGGCCACTCCTCCCACACCCCCACCCACCCCAGGGGGACACAAAATGGTACATTTAGGAGGCTCCATAGTCCCCACAGTTGGCGTGAAAGCATCCAAGCAGCCCTCTGGGAGAAAAGAATGTGCCTTCAGGGGCATAAGAAAAAGCTCAGGAATAGGATGTTTTCAAGAATGGGGTTTTTGACTTAATTTCCTGTTAGCTGTAGTGACTTTGGACCTTTCAGTTCACTGAGCCTGGTTTAACTCCTCTGCGAAAATAGACAGGGGGACTTCATGACCCGGTGTCCCTACCAGCCCTGGAATTCTACTATTCTGTGAATTGAGCACAAAGCATGATTTTGTTTCAGTCTTTCTGGGTAAAAATTTCTGAGTTTACTGTTCTACTCTAGCAAAAACTGCACTGAATGTAACTGATGGCAGGGTGGGGGCAAGGGGGAGTGGGAGGAGGGGAGGGTTAGACACAGCTTAGGGGAAAGACTGAGGGGTCTAGAGCCAGTCCCAGTGACTGCCTGTGTGACGCTGGGCAAATTACTCAACCTTTCTTGGCCATAATGTCTTCATCCCTACCAATGGGAATGATGGTCCTCACCTTACAGGATCGCCATAGGAATAACTGCAAGTAATCAATAAATGGCAACTATTAACTTTTTTATGGGTCTTTGAGATAATTATTTAAAAACTATTTTGATCACAGAAGTAAGATTTTATAGTAGTGGGGCAGCTTGTCTGGTGTGATTTATGGGAAGCCAACTCAATACTTTGTCATGGGGATACTATTTGGCACTGCCTATGTGTGAATCTATACTGAAGATCCACCATGGGGCTTTTCTTTGAATCCCTAACAGTAGCTTTTATACTCTGCCTCTTTCTCCCAAAATCGTGAAAGTCTCTTAGTCGTGTCTGACTCTTTGCGACCTCATGGACTATACAGTGCATGGAATTCGCCAGGCCAGAATACTGGAGTGGGTAGACTTTCCCTTCTCCAAGGGATCTTTCCCACCCAGGGACTGAACCCAGGTCTCCCACATTGCAGGCAGATTCTTTACCAGGTGAGCCACAAGGGAAGCCCAAAATACTGGAGTGGGTTATCATCCCTTCTCCCAGGGGATCTTCCCAATTCAGGGATAGAACCCAGGTCTCCTGCATTGGTGGGTGGTTTCTTTACCACTGAGCCACCAGGGAAGACCAAAATTAGAGTATAGCTAAACACTACACTTAATAATCTAGAAAAGTTGGGCTCTGTTATATTAAGTGAAAGTTTTTGCTATATGAGTTGTGCACAGACATCTTGCCATGTATTCACAGGCAAATATTCAATTAAAAGTAACCATGTTCATTGCAGCATTATTTATAATAGCCAAGATATGGAAACAACTTGAGTGTTCATCAGTGGATGAATGCATAAAGATGTGGCGCATGTATAGCACGGAATACTACTCGGCCAGAAAAAGAACGAAATCTCTCTCACCATTCTCAACAAAACCAATAGACTTCATGACATGAGTGAAATCAGTTAGACTGAGAAAGATGAATAGAGTATGATCTCACTTTTATGTGGAATCTAAAAAAAAAAAAAACACACAAAAACAAGCTCATAGATACAGAAAGGTGATTGGTGGTCACCAGAGGGGAAGGGGAAGGGGAAGGAGGTAGATGAAATGCATGAGTTCATTGTATAACGATGGATGGTAACTAGATCTTTCTTGGTGATCACTTTATAATATATGCAGATGTTGTATTTTAGCAGTGCACACTTGAAATTTTATATAATGCTATATACCGGTTTTAAAAAAATCACCAGAGACTGACACAATATTGTAAATCAACTATTCTTGAATTGAAGGGAGAAAAAAGCTAACTAGAAGTTAACAGTCACAAAGATGGCTTTGGGGGCAGATTCTTTTTGTTGAGGGGCTTCTCTGGTGGCTCAGATGGTAAAGAATCTGCCTGCAGTGCAGGAGACCCGGGTTCGATCGCTGGGTCGAGAAAAGATTCCCCGGGGAAGGGAATGACTACTCTCTCCAGTATTCTTGCCTAGAGAATTCCATGGACAGAGGAGCCTGGCAGGCTACAGTCTATAAGGTCACAGAGAGTCAGACACGACTGAGCGACTTTCACTTCTCTATTTATTCCTTTCTTCCAGTTAAGTTCCTCTTCATCTCTTTCGTATCTGTTGACCACTCTCCCTCTCTTAGGTTCCCCCTCCTGATCTTCTGATTTTAGTGTGCTCTTCTTTCCATTCTGTGTTGTATATTCTTCAGTATTGTGCATTTCTCACTCCTTTACTACTTCTTATCCCATTCCTGACCTCCTTTCCTTTTTATTTTCTTAAGTTTCACTTCCACTGATCCACAGTACCTTCTGGGAGTGGGTGGGTGGGTTTTGCAGAAAGATAAATATTAGAAGGGCAGATGGACTTTCCTTGGAATATAAGAAACAGGGCTTGCAGTTAACTACTGGGATTGAATTTCCAGAGGATGGTTCTTATCAGAGCATCCAGCTGCCCAGGATTTAGAGACATCAAGGGGAGGACCAGCAAGCGTCTGGGGAGTAGTGACTCCAGGGGCACTGGAGTCTAACCCATCAAGGAAAGAGGGAGTCAGTTAGAATTGGCCGTGGTTAGAAGAATACGGTGTTGTGCTGCTAAGTCACTTCAGTCGTGTCTGACTCTGTGTGACCCCATAGACGGCAGCCCACCAGGCTCCCCTGTCCCTGGGATTCTCCAGGCAAGAACACTGGAGTGGGTTGCCATTTCCTTCTCCAATGCATGAAAGTGAAAAGTGAAAGTGAAGTCACTCAGTCGTGTCCGACTCTTCGCAACCCCATGGACTGCAGCCTACCAGGCTCCTCCGTCCATGGGGTTTTCCAGGCAAGAGTACTGGAGTGGAGTGCCATTGCCTTGTATTTGATCCAAAAGACAAATCCAGCATTTGGGCTGCCTGACCTGAAAGGATGGGAAAAAAGGCTAAATGAAAAAGGCTAAATTGACCTCTGTTCTAGTATTACAATATGAGTAACCCAAACAGTATGATTAAAATAACTGATGTATTGAACTCCTTGGTCAAATAGGAACACTAGTTGATCTCTAACATTAACTATCAAAGAACCCACCTGCCAATGTAGGAGACATAAGGGACTTGGGTTCGATCCCTGGATCGGGAAGATCCCCTGAGGAGGGCATGGCAACCCACTCCAGTATGCTTGCTTGGAGAATCCCACGGACAGAGGAGCCTGGCAGGATATAGTCCATAGGGTCACAAAAGTCAGACACGACTGAAGCGACTTAGCATGCATGCACACCCCCCCTAGTCAGCTCTGGGTCTTATGCCCCTCTCTACCAGTTATCATCTGACTGATCTTGGATAAATTACTTAACCTTTTCAAGTTTTCGGTTCCCTCTATAAAAACATGTGACACCTGTGTCTTTTATAAGTAACAGAGGTTAAATGAGATCTCATGTGAAATGCACCCAGGGTACTTTGAAGTTTCTATGCAGTTACTGTATCTTGGTCTTGGGATTTTCATATTTCAGAGATGCTTTGTTCGTCTAATGGGTAGTTAAAGGTCCATTTGGCTCAGTGCCCTACCCTGTCCTCATGCCCTGACATTAAGTGAGTTTGAAATAACCTTACATCTGTATCGTGCTGTATAATACACTGCTCTCAGCATCCTTACATCCAGCCATTCTTGGCACCTCCTCCTTGAATTCCCATTTGGCTCACTAATGATTTAAGTTGTCTGGTATGGAAGGAAAGGTTAAAAGCCAGAGGCTTAAAACCCATTTTAAACCTCACACAAGGTATGTTAAAGCAGCAGTTTCCAGGTAGGGGTGACTTTAACTCCCAGGGACATTTGATAATGTCTGGAGACATTTTTCATTGTTACAACTTGGCGGGTAGGTTGAGGTGGTGCTCCTGGCAGGTGATAGGCAGAGATAAGGAATTCTGCTGAATATTCACAGTGCAAAGAAATGCCTCATCCAAAATTTCAACAGTGCTCAGGTCGAGAGACCCTAGTTTGGAAGTAGCCATTTGGACAAATCGTTTTTGTAAATGAGAGACCTTCCTTTTCAGTTTTAGCCTCTTACTATTTATTAAATTTGAGAATGTCTGGACAGAGGAGGTGTTCAACGGGATCGGAAAACCTTTAAAACTGAGCTGCTGTTATGAATTCAGAGAAATATGTTTGCCTTTTGGACAAAGAGATCTGTAGCCTTGTGCATGCCAAAAAATTTGCTCAGGGTTTGCTGTGCGGCAGCAAGCGAATCTGTCCATAAAAGGGATGACTTCACTGCTCTGAGGGGTTCCCTTCAAGGGTTTCCCTTGCGAGCTGAAAAAAAAAATCATTGGGAAAGGCAAGGCTGGCCAGCTTTCTGAATTCCAGCCCCTCATCAAGGAGTGTTTATATTTCCCCGGAGGTGAGAGCATGGAGGCTGTGGGGAAGGGCAGTACTCTAGCCCTAAAAAGGGGTTGTTTGGGAACCATCTTATTTTTTAGATGTGAAGATGAACCAGCTTAGCTGGAAAGTTCTTTTAAAGAAGAATCTGGGTTTTATTCTTAGGGGAGGCTAAGAGGAAGTCATCATGAAGGGACCAATGCGTGGGCTTCTGGATCAGGAACATCAGGATTAGACCCCAGCTTCTGCAGCTGATTACTGACGCTGTCACCTTGGGCAAAGAAAATAAATACGCTAAAATTACCACACACCTACTACATGCCAGACTTAATGCTAGTCTTACACGTGCAATATGATTTCACTTTATTTTTACATTAACACTTTGAGGTAGCTTGGTTATGTCATATAGTCAGTAATGGGCTAAATCACCTAGGTTTGTTTGACTCCAAAGACTGTGATTTTTCCACTACACCTCATTGTCTCCCTGCTGCTGCTGCGGCTGCTGCCAAGTCGCTTCAGTCGTATCCGACTCTGTGCGACCAGACGGCAGCCCACCTAAATCCCCCTTTTAACCTCAGTTTCCTTGCTTGTTAAATGGACTCAGACCGCCTCAAGAGAGTGTTAGAAAATCAGCTCCAAACAACCTTGGATGCCTCTGGTCTGTAGGCAGTTCTGGCCTCCAGGGGGCGCTCAACACTCCTCTTGTCTACTACCTGCGCCACTTTCAGCCGTGGTTGACCAACTTTAACAACGTTAATCAGCCGGCTCAGAGGTTAAAGCGTCTGCCTGAAATGCGGGAGACCTGTGTTCGATCCCTGGGTCGGGAAGATCTCTTGAAGAAGGAAATGGCAATCCACTTCAGTACTCTTGCCTGGAGAATGTCATGGAGGGAGGTCACAAAGAGATGGAGGGACTGAGCGACTTCACTTTCTCTTTCATCAGCCTTTGCATCTGTGAGGGTACACTTTCATCAGCCTTTGCATCTGTGGGGGTACATCTGTGAGCTGAGATAAAGGCTCGTGCCCCTCCAGGAGGCTTGCTTCTGCTCCCTCTTTTATCTTTTTCCTTTTATTTTTTTCTTTTAAATATTTATTTATGTATGTAGTTGGCTGTGTCAGGTCTTAGTTACAGCATTGCAACATGCAGGATATTTAGTTGCAACATGCAGGGTCTTTCAGTTGCAGCATGGGACATCTAGTTCCCTGACCAGGGATCAAACCCAGTCCCCTGACCCTGGGAGCACAGAGTCTTAGCCACTGGACCACCAGTAAGGTCCTTGCTGCTTCTTTTTTCTCTGAAGCCACAGTCAGCTCCCCTTGACTAGAGAGTCTCAGAGATGGCGGCGGTCACCTCCCTCTCCCAGTGGCCAACCTGATCTCTTCCACTTCTGAGGGTGATGAGGTTGGGTGGCCTACATCTTGCTTCTCTGACTTGCACACACCAGTCCTCTCTTTCTGACTCCTCGGACACCCTCCTCCAGATCCACTGCCCTGATCTGGGCATCTGTGTGGAGAGCCCAGGCCAACTCCTCTCTAGGGCTCAGAGAAAGTCTTGCTTGTGCTGGCTGGAACCTTCCCTCAATCCAGTATTTTTGATCCTTGATGCAGAGATGAACAGATAACACCTCCGCAGGCCTCTCTGCAATGGAACGGAAGGAGGACCCTATAGGTTCAGCCTGGCTCCTTGGCTCCTACACTGCATACAGGATCCAAATCCTGCTGAGAACAGTTGCTTTATCTGGTTTCATAATCAGTGCTCCTGTCTCTTTCAGAGAAGCCTTCAAAAGTGGGACGTTTAGGATAATGTTCCACTATTCCTTAATTTCCTGTCCACAGGATATTCACGTCGCCCCTTGAGTCTGACATCCTCCTGTGTCTAACAGTTAGTGCTTGACGGGTGTTACTCCTCCCTTAGACACAAACGAGAGCCTGAAGATCATACGGTTTAGGGGTGTTTAACTTAGAATCCTACTAAGGGTAGAGTCAGTGACATAATGAGCATTTTCTCTCTCACTAGTCAACAGTCCGAAACTTCTGACCCATGGAATAAAGCATGAAACAGAAGCAAGAGGCTTCTCTGTGTCAGGAAGAGAGACACAGTCATTGTTACATGATGGTTGCACTGTTGCTCAATTTGAATCCCGAGGATTTGAAGTATTCCAGTACACTCTTTATAAACAAAAATTTTAAAATATGAATCTCCTTACTCTTTCTGGAAGTGGGCGGGGAGGGGAAACCTCAAGAAGAGTCTAATTCCAAATCTAGTAGCCTGAGTGAGTAGAAAATCTTGATTAGGCTGTGTGCTCCGTGATGGTTTGAAATACCTGCGGAATAGCAATGCCCATCAGCTGTTGACTGTGATGTAAGAACTCTCTATTGTTTACAGGCTGTGAGTGGACTTAGTGTCCATCACTTGCTGTTGCTCTGTGTGACTGTCCTCTTTATATCATATACCAACGCCATCTATATGCCTATTAAGTGGTAGAGTTAGAGTTTTCTTTTTTAAAAAGTGTTCTTTGAACTAAAATAGGGGTCAACATACTTTCTCTCCAAGGGCCAGATAGTACATACCTTATGCTTTGCATACCATATAGTCTTTGTCACAACTATTCTACTCTGCCATTAAAGCATAGAACCCACACCATATAAATGAAGGCGCAAGGCTGTGTTCTAATAAAACTTTATACATAGATGCTGAAATTTGAATTTCATATAATTTTCACATGTCAAAAAAATCTTTTTTTTTCCTATTTAAAAGTGTAAAACTTATTTTTAGCTTGTAGGTCGTACAAAACCAAGTGATAAGCCAGATTTAGGCCACAGGTTACAGTTTTATGGTCCCTAGACTAGGCTGCCATCTATGGGGTCGCACAGGGTCGGACATGACTAAAGCGACTTAGCAGCAGCAGCAGCAGACTAGGAGTTAGATATCATAAAAAGGCATTAAGTGTTATTATTTTGCTTAGAAACTTTGTTAGAAGAAAAATAAGTTGCAATGACTGTTGATCTGTATGGTACGCACATGCCTACACACACACATATACACAGGCATGCATATGCACTGGTTTCCATTGGAAATTATTTTTGAATTGTTGAGGAGGGTGTGTCTATAGGCTGCTGCTGTGGCCCAGAGGCACCAGCAAAAGACTGGATCAGTTTTCAAGTCCCTTAGCCAGAAAGGGCAAAAAGAGAAGATACTGTGATGTTCTGTATATAATTCTATTAGTTGGGTACCAGAAAAACAGAGATCTAAATACACAATGGTTTGAACAGTATAGTAAATATATCTTTCTGCATGTAAGTCTGGACAAGCAGTGCAAAGCTGCACCCAGGTCCCTTCATCTCAATTTTCTATCAACTTCAGCAGCCTGCTCTTACCCTCATAGTCCATGAGGGCTGCTCCACCTCCCCGCATCATACCCATATTCCAGCGAGAAAGAAAAGAGAAAGGGGCAGAGGAGGGCACACTTGGTCATGATTTTGTTTTAATTTTTATTTCTTAATTTTTAAATTATTTTTTGCCACACCATGCAGCATGTGGGATCATAGTTCCCCAAAGAGGGATAGAACCCCCACCCCTTGCAGTGTAAGTGCATTTTCTTAAACACTGGTTCAGTTCAGTTCAGTTCAGTCGCTCAGTCGTGTCCGACTCTTTGCGACCCCATGAATCGCAGCACGCCAGGCCTCCCTGTCCATCACCAACTCCCGGAGTTCACTCAGACTCACGTCCATTGAGTAGCGTTTGAGTAGATGCCATCCAGCCATCTCATCCTCGGTCGTCCCCTTCTCCTCCTGCCCCCAAACCCTCCCAGCATCAGGGTCTTTTCCAATGAGTCAACTCTTCGAATGAGGTGGCCAAAGTACTGGAGCTTCAGTTTTAGCATCATTCCTTCCAAAGAAATCCCAGGGTTGATCTCCTTCAGAATGGACTGGTTAAACACTGGACCACCCGGGAATTCCCATGATTTTTATTTTCGGGCTGGTGCACTGGGATGATCCAGAGGGATGGAATGGGGAGGAAGGTGGGGAGGGTTCAGGATGGGGAACATGTGTACACCCGTGCTGGATTCATGTTGATATATGGCAAAATCAATACAATATTGTAAAGTAATTAGGCTCCAATTAAAATAAATAAATTTATATTAAAAAATAAAATAAAATCACATCACAGATGAGGGTAACTGAGATGTTACCCTCATCTCAGTCTTGCTTTCTTGTTTCAAGCATTCTTTTCCATTCCTCAGTAAACATCCCCACTCAAATTACTGTCATAGAGTTGGCTTCCAGGGAACCTGGATAAGCCACTACCTGTAAGAATTCATTCAAGTCACTTGCAGGGATGTGGACAACTCTGTTCCCTCTCTTTGTTTTCTTGTCATGTCACATTTATAATATAACATAGCATATATTCTCTGGAGAGTCACTTAATTGAAGAATTTCTAGTCTGATGCAAATGGCTTGTGGATATTCACACAAAATGATATTCAGCTACAAATATTCAGCACAAAAGATAAAGGAATTGTTTCCAACTTCTACGCTGCATAAGCAGAGAGTTTTCTCAACATGGAGGGCTGTACATAAAGGTATAGAATATAAGAGAAATGAAGCAATAATACATTAAAAGCAAAATATGTAAATCTATGTTTTGATCAACAGACTTCTGTAAGTCTTAAAAATAGCAATGGCAGAAACAAATGCTGCAGGGAATTTGAATTATAGACTAGGATACCCAGAAAGAAATTTTCAATTATGAATTGTGATATTTTTAGCAATGTTTTTCTTTAGTTGAATGTCTTATCAATAATTACTACATGTTTGCCATAAGAGTGAGCAGAAATCAGCAACTTTTCAGAAGAGAAAGAAATGATTATATTGGACATAAGTAATAGCTATATAAATATGCTTCAGTCTGAAACAGTTGAAACATTGTCTTAAGGAATTAATGTACCTTCCAAAGTACCAAAACTATTACTGAAATGAAATTTTAATCTCATAGAATCTAGTTTAATATTAATAATTTTTTCTCCATATTAAAATATACTTAACTTTTAAAAGTTGCTTTGTAAACTTCTGGGGAAAATATATCACCCTTCTTAATTATCTTAAAATGAAATTGTAGCTTTATTTGGGATTTAAAAAAAGAATGCTATACAGAAAGCAAACAGAAATCAGGCTCTAATATAGTGACATTGCATTTCATTGAGTATGAAACAATATATATGAAGGAACACATGGAAATTTCTAGTTTAACTGCAGAAGCACAGCTTATATGTATGTACACTCTTACATAGATAGTTACTTGGGCATGATTTCCTGTGTGCTTATATGAGCATGCGTGTATGTGTGTAGTTGTATAGGATATGTGAGCATGCTGTTGAGTGATAAACTACTCTAGGGCAGCAGAAGGAAGATTCCACATATTCTAGTCTAGGATTAAATATTGATTTCCCTAGAAAGTAGTAAATTAGAGAATGAAAAGATATTAAAGTGTAACTCCTGTCATCAAGCTATAAAATACATTTATTGAATGTATTTTTATGTGTGTTTTATATACAACACTTCCCTAAATAGGAAGAGAGATGACTCTTAGCCATGAGGACTTTATAACAAAGTCATAAGCATCCTGATTTATACTATATTGATTCACTTAATATTAGTAAAACAGATACTTTGGGACTTTCTAATCCAAGTTTCTCTCCACAGCCACCAGGAAAATATTTGAACAGGACACTTGCATTCTTAACTTTTAGTTTCAGAGATTATCAATATTCACAGTAAAACAAAGAATAATCCCTTCTGCAAGTTGGTTCTGGTCCTCTGACTGTGTGCAACTACTGATAGAATGGTTTGATTTGCTCTCTCTTTTTTTCCTCCTTGATTTTTAGTTCACTTCTTTATCCCTCACTCTCTGTCTCCACCTGCCCCTCACAATCCTATTTCTCTTCTTGAAATGATTATGTCAATAGAAAATTTCCCCTAACACCTGTAGTCAGGGAGAACGTTTACAAGCTATCTATTTAGTGAATGTTACAATAGTATATTAATTACATAAACCACTGTGAAGCTGAGCCTGGAATGCACCCTGACAGGTTTCCTGGCCATATCTTTCCAATATGACAGTGCTGAGCTGACTCATACTGAGGTCATCTTCACTCCTGCCCCCACTCCCATGGAGCTCTCCTTGCTGTGGTACCACAGTTGGAAACCAGCATTAAATCTAGGTGACTGTGGCTACCTAAACCTTCCTTGCCTCATGTTCTTTCTGCTCAGCAACTATCTGAAACATGGTACTCTTCAATCGTCCTTCAGCTTCTTTGTGCACATTTCTACACTATCCTGTCCTTTAAGTTCTGAAATTTTTCATTTGTGACACCAGCACCTGCTTTCATGATAAGCAGCCTTACTAAATCTTCAGCCTCTTCACTGAGCTATCTCCTGCCTTAAAGGCAGCTACCTCCTGCCTTAAATAAAGACTTGTTGATACACAGATGGTATTATTATTATCATTGTTGTTATTGTGCACAGAAGAATACTTTATGCCACATCCAGCAACATGGCTGAAAGCCTGAAAATAAGATTAGCTTTCTTCTACCTCTTCATTGCCTTTTCCAAAGTCTTCATTGCCTTTTCCAAATGTTACTCCCCTGTGACATTCTACAGGAGGCAGTGATCAAAACCATCTCCAAGATAAAGAAATGCAAAAACGCAAAATGGTTGTCTGAGGAGGCCTTACAAATAGCTGAGAAAATAAGGGAAGAGAAAGGCAAAGGAGAAAAGGAAAGATATATCCATCTGAATGCAGAGTTCCAAAGAATAGCAAGGGAGATAAGAAAGCCTTCGTCAGTGATCAGTGCAAAGAAACAGAGGAAAGCAATAGAATGGGAAAAACTAGAGATCTCTTCAAGAAATTTAGAGACACCAAGGGAACATTTCATGCAAATATGGGCACAATAAAGGACAGAAACGGTATGGGCCTAACAGAAGCAGAAGATATTAAGAAGAGGTGGCAAAAATACACAGAAGAACTACACCCAGGCCTGAGAGTATTGGAAGGAAAATTCTCTAGAGCTCACCCAGAGGCAGGAAGAGCTCCTCTTATAGTAGCCAGAGTAGAAAATCTTCTAATTCACAGGGCGTCAAGTAGAATTCTGAGCTCTGCCTCAGTAGTGGGACAAAATGAATTCTAGCTTAAACGCTACTCTACTTCCACCTAACAAAACCTAAAACCAAACATAAATAGATCATTTCCTAATGTAATGGGATAAATTGGGAGCCCAAAGATAAAAGTCCTAATCTTTGGAAGCTAGAAATGTTACCAGATTTGGGGAAAAGGATCTTTATAAGTGTGACTGTGTTAGGGATCTTGAGATGAGAAGACCATCCTGGATTACCCCAAGAGGCCCCAACCACCACAAGTGTCCTTATAAGAAGGAGGCAGGACTTGCCAGATGGTCCAACGGTTAAGAATCTCTGCCTGCCAATGCCGGGGTCTCAGCTTCGATCCCGGTCAGGGAGGATCCCACAACTAACCCCGGGAGCCTCAATTACTGAAGTCCATGCACTCTAGAACCAGTGAACCGCCCGAGAGAAGCCTCTGCCGTGAGAAGCCCGTCTGCCACAGATAGAGGTTATCCTCCACTCCCCACAACAAAAGAAAGCCCAAACACAGCAACGAAGACCCAGTGCGAACAAAAATAAATAAATCAAAGAAGGAGGCAGGAGTAGAGCCACGTAGAGGCAAAGGCAATGTGAAGACAACTGGCTGAGATTGGAGTGATGTGGTCAAGGGATGCTGGGCTCCACCAGAAGCCGGAAGAGGCAAAAGATGAAATCTCCCCCTGGAGCCCCTGGAGCTGCCCCTACTGACACTTTGGTTTCAGACTTCTGGCGTAAAGAGTAACTTTCTATTGTTCTGAGCCACTACATTTGAGGTAATTTATTACAGCAGCATCAAGAGACTAACACACCAAGTACTTAATCACATCCCATAACAGAACTCAAGAATATTTATAGGAATACAAAATTATTCAGCACCTAACAAGATAAAATTCACACTGTTTACCATCCAAGCAAAAATTACCAGGTATGCAAAAAGGATGGGAAATACATAACAAAAGGAAAAATAAATCGATTGAACTGGCCCAGAAAACATAGATGATAGCATTAGCATGCATCTTTTTTTTTTCTTTTTTTTGCTTCCCTGATAGCTCAGTCTGTAAAGAATCCACCTGCAAGGCAGGAAACCCCGGTTCAATTCCTGGGTCAGGAAGATCCACTGGAGACGGGATAGGCTACTCACTCCAATATTCTTGGGCTTCCCTTATGGCTCAGCTGGTAAGGTATCCGCCTGCAGTGTGGGAGACCTGGGTTCGATCCCTGGGTTGGGAAGATCTCCTGGAGAAGGGAAAGACTACCCACTCCAGTTTCCTGGCCTGGAGAATTCCATAAACTAGTCCATGGGGTCGCCAAGAGTCAGACATGACTGAGTGACTTTCACTTTTTCAGTTCAGGACCTAAGGTCAAGACGTGATGCTGCTGTGGATGCAGCTGAAATCCTGAGTTCTACAACCAAAAGATGAAATGGAGAAGATTGGCAGATGGCTAGCAGTCCCAGCCATCATAGTAAAAACTTGTCTCACCAGTTGTATTAGTCAGGGTTTTATAGTTGCAAACAACTGAAACAGATGTGGTTGATTTAAGTGGAAAAAAAATTTAATAAAAGGATATTGTGTATTTCACAGACTTTAAAACCAGGCTTAGAAATTGATCAGGAACAAATGAGACCTGGCAGCAGCCAGGACCACAGCCAAAATCTTGCTCCAGAGCCCATCTAGTGAGGATAATGTTCGCTGGACATCACAGTCTGCCCTCTGAAGTCACCTGGCACGCGTGCAGCTGCAGCTTCCCGGATGCTGCTGCCACCAGAAAGTCCACATCGTGGAGTCTGCTGCTGCCGGCCGCCAACAGGGATGCTCCTTGTCCTGTTTCTTTGGACACTAGCTAAAAGCTGCCATGGGGGCACTGGACAACTGAGCTTCACCATAGTCTGGGTCCCAGCTGCTAAGAAGGATGACAGAAGGAGTTTTCAGCTTCTGCCCCAGAAAGCATCAAGAGGAAAAGAAATCATCTCAGAACTGGAAGAGGGTGCAGAAACTGAACAGCCAAGTAGTAAGGACAGTAGTAATAATAATAGTAATTACCGACAAAGGCCATTTAATGAGTTCAGATTCTACTGATGTTGGCAAGCCATGAGTGCAGAGCAAAGGGGGCCTTAGCATTTTGGTGCATGTGTGAAGTCTCTCCAGTCATGTCTGACTCATCCTTGGGATTCTCTAGGCAAGAATACTGGAGTGGGTTGCCATGTGCTCCTCCAGGGCACCTTCTCCATCCGGGGAGCGTACCTGCATCTCACATCTCTTGCACTGGCAGGCAGGTTCTTCACCACCAGCACCACCTAGGAAGCCCTAGCATTGTTGACACAACTTCTACTCTTCCGAATCCAGCTTTCACCCATCTAAGCCCACCTTTGTTTTTTATTCCTAATGAATGCATTTTAGTCATATTTACACATATTTGAGATGTGTGAGTGATCCTTCGGAAGTAAATCATCTAAGTCAGTGTTATTAACTTCCCAGTTTTGGTGCTTTTCTTACTAACATGTCCATTACTTTATGGACATCCTATTGGCTACCAACCTTTGTACTTAGGATGGGAAAAATAAAATCTAAAAAGAGAATGGCAGTTAAATGCATTCTTTCCTTTGTGCTCTGGTATTTACTGTAGAGAATGACTTTAACTCTGTTTTAGTCCAACTTGCTTCCTGAATTATGTCTTTAATCCGTGATGATTCTTAAGCAGTCCATTTCCCACCCCACCCCCCTACTCCCACCTCCACCTCCACCACCAGCCTGGATCCTCCTTGCTTAAAAGGAAGTAGTAGGGAATATCTGACCGGAAGGACCAGTGCTTTAGAAAGCTGCATTAGTATGACTTAAGAGTGATGGGAGGATCTCTACATGTCCCTATAGTTCTGTCCTTTAAAGTTAATTCCTTGGACACTTTCCATAAGTCTCTCACTAAAATACTAAACAAAAACAAACAAAAAAACATAGAAGGGACAACACATAAAACAATAATCACTTTTAACACCTTGGAGGCCTAAGTTTTTCTGGCACTAATTAACACTTACTTGGCACTACAGAGTGCCTTGGACTCCCCTGGTGGCTCAGTGGTAAAGAATCCGCCTGCCAATGCAGGAGACTTGGTTTGAACCCTGGGTCAGGAAAAGCCGCTGGAGAAGGAAGTGCCAACCCACTTCAGTATTCTTGCCTGGGAACCCCCATGTAGAGAGGAGCTTGGCGGGCTACAGTCCGTGGAGTTGCAAAGAGTCGGACACGACTTAGCAGCTAACAATAACAACAGAGTGCTTCACGTGTGGTTTAAGTCACTATTATTCATGAAGTCCTATCTTGGGGTATTATTATTGCTGCTTTTCTACAAATGAGGAAAGGGAGGGTTGGAGAAGTCACATAACCTGCCCAAGGTCACACAGACAGTGAATGGCAGAGCTGTGATTCAAATCCCCAGAATTGCTTTGTAACTGTCTAGCCTCTGTGCTAGACTGGTGGCTGCCTCTCACCTAAGAGAGTATTGACCTGAACAAGACACAGGGCAGCTAAGTGCTGATAAAAGGGAGAAGGGAGCTCAGGTCCAGGGCACAGCACACCGCCTATGCAGGGCAGGCCGGAGTCCAGACGGGAGCTCTGCGGGGCAGACAGAAGACAGATCTAGGGCACTGAACAGCGCAGATCACCCCGTGGCTAAGGGTCGGCCTTCTTTCTGGCTGGAGGCCCCTGGCTGTCTTGTGCCGATGGCTCTGACTTCAGGGATCTGCCTTCTTGAAGAAGTCCCCAACTACTTTCATTCTTGATAAAATCAGCAAACTCTGTCTGCCACCTTGAGGTCCAAGGACAAAGGTGAGGGAAGGGGGACTATTACACAGAACTCTCTGAACACGGCTTAAAGAGGCACAGAAAATGTTTGCTGCCTGTGCGAAGCAAGGTCAGCAACATGCATGTAAGTGAGGCCAGTTGCTTATGAGAGAAAGAAAACCTGTTGGAGCCATCATGAAATGGAGAGTTAGACGGGAGACTTAATGGCCAGGATGGCAGTCTCTGTGGACTCTCCAGCCTCTTCCCTGGAGAGATGGATTCACAAAGCACCATACAAGCGCAAGTATTCACAGACAGGAAGCCATGAAGTTGCTGCTCTTGTTTCTGCTGGGGATTTTACTACCTCTAAAGTAAATAGTGAGTTTTAGTTCCGTGGAACTATCCCTTTCAGGCACCCCAGGTGGTGTTAGTGGTAAAGAATCTGCCTGCCACTGCAGGAGACATGAGACCTGGGTTTGATCCCTGGGTCTGAAAGATCCCCTGAAGGAGGAGGGTATGGCAACCTACTCCAGTGTTCTTGCCTGGAGAATCCCCATGGACAGAGGAGCCTCATGGGCTATGTAGGGTTGCAAAGAGTAGAACACGACTGAAGCAACGCAGCACACACACATCCATTTCACAGAAAAGTCCAGAATTCAAACTCCATTCAATCCCATCTTGGTTCTCTTGGTCTCTTTTCCCTCCCTACCCTACAGCGTCCAAAGTGTCTGATTCTAAAGAAAAATCAAACAACCAGAAACATTAGAAGATAAGTAAAGAGAACTAAAGCAAAAGAACATCAAGCAGTCCTTCAGTTTTTGCACCCGGACCAGACAGTGGTGGAGAAAAACAGAAAAGCTTCTGCCAAAACCACCCTGCAATAACTCCAGCTTTCTAGTTCTTTGCTCATCAGCAGGCGAGTCAGATACTATCAGCAGAAATAGGCTTTACAAGTAGCAGCGTGAGCACTGCACCATGATTTAAGCTTCTTGAAACATCCAGACTTAGGGCACTTAGACTGATAATAGATTATATCTCAAAAATGTCTTCTATCCAGCATCCTTTCTTTTGAGGAAACACAGAAATGAGCAATGCGAATTAGCCTGTTTATAAATTTTTGGGGCCTTATCATTCTTTAGAATTAAAAAATAATATTAAAACACTGGGTAATACCATAGTTAAGAACAACACAAGTTACAAAGCAGCCATGTAGAAGGCAATTTTAGAATTAAAATCAGACATAGGGTTTTCATGAGTCATAAGATTTTATATATCAGACAGGCTGGCATTTGTGTGGAGGAGGGCCAGAGAGGGACTGAAGGTGGTGGAGTGGGGAGGTTTCCAGATGTAGAGTGCATGTACCCACAGGAAATCAGTTCTTACCCAGCCCCCACCCACCTATCCTACCCCCTCGGTCCCACTGCACTGTTATCTGTTGACCCACAGTCACCTATAGCATCTGGTCTCTCCCCCTTTTCTCTCCATCATTCCATCTGTCCACCTAGACTTCTGTGGTTCTGATGTTACCTCCCCAGCTTCTACCTGCCTTTGGAGCAGCCACCTAGGCTAAACTGCCAACCTAGTCTCTCTCTTTTTTTTTTTTAAAGAAAATGTACACTCATGGCTAATTCATGTCAATGTATGGCAAATCCAATACAATATTGTAAAGTAAAAAATAAATAAATAAAACTGAAAAATAAAATTAAATTAAAATTTTTAAAAAATAATACAGGAGTATAGCGGTGGCTCTGTTGGTAAAGAATCTGCCTGCAATTCAGGAGAGCCAGGTTCAATCCCTGGGTTGGGAAGATCCCCTGGAGGAGGGCATGGAAACCCACTCCAGTGTTCTTGCCTGGAGAATCCCACGGGCAGAGGAGCCTGGAGGGCTGCAATCTATGGGGTCTCAAAGAGTCGGACACGACTGAGTGACTAACACACATAGTTGCCTTACGATGTTGTGTTAGAGTCTGCTGTACAAAAAAGTGAAGCAGCTATACACTTACATATATCCCTTCTTTTTTAAGAATTTTCTTCCCATTTAGGTCACCACAAGGCATTGAGTAGAGTTCCCTGTGCTTTACAGTAGATTCTCAATAGTTATCTGTATTATTTATAGTATCAATAGCATATGTATGTCAGTCCCAATGTCCCCTTAATCCCATCCTCCCCTCTTTCCCCCTTAGTATCCCTTGGCATCTATGTCTGTATCTCTATTTGCCTTGCAAATAAGCTCATGTTATACCATGGTTCTAGTTTCCAGATATTTTATGAATTAACGCATTATAGTCTCTTGACTGGAGCTCCTCCACCTGCACTAAAGCTTTGCTCTGTGTCACAGACTGTGTCTCTCACTCTCCTCTCTATCTCCTCCAATGGATCTTGCTCCCCAGTTGTAATCACATGTAAGTTTTTCCTATCCAAAACCAGCTGACCAACCCCAAAACTAAAATAAAATAGAAAAAAAAAAGAGCAAACCACAAACATAAACAAAACCACTGGTCCTCTAGTCTGCTTCCTCACACCTCCCAGAGCAAGTGCCTTCACTCTCTCTCTCTCTCTCCATCATAAAACTTCTTTAAAAAGTCACCTTTGTCAACTGCTTCCTTTCTGATACCACTGGCTCCCTTCTTACTCCTTGCAGTTAGGCTTCAGTTCTCATACCTCCATAGTAAGGTTTTCAAGATCAATAGTCAGCCGGTTACCAAATGCAGTGATTTGTTTTATTCTCATTCTGCTTAGCCACCTCATATGATCAGCCCTGCTCTGCCACTCCCAACCGTTGTCTCCATGCCTGGGAAATTCTCAGCTTTATTCATTTCTCATCCCCTCTTTTATCTCTGGGTCTCCTCCCCTTCCTCTTCTTTTTTGACTCCAGAAAAGTTTCCCCTAAGAATCTGCCCTTGACCCTGTTCTCCATCCTTTCTTCTGCACGTTTCTTGGAAAACTCATCCAGTCTCACGGCTTTGACTCTTCTGTCCGAGTGACTCTTTTCTGAAACCTCCTCTCTCGCTCTGACAACCCTCACGGCTCCCATCTGGCTTCACCAACTCCTGGCTGGAAGCTTCCGCCCTTGTGTTCTCCCAGTGTGTTGATTTAAACAGGTTCAAATCTAAACTCCTTCTTTTCCCTGCTGACCGTTAACTTCCTATTTCTGTTAATTAAGACTTTTCTAATACACCAGCTCAAATTGTTGGAGAATCTTCCCTGTTTTGTTTTGTTTTGTCCCATATTTGATTAGTAGTCAAGTTCTGTCAATTTGTTGAAAACGTATCTTTTGTGTTTCTTCTTTCCTTTTTATACCCTCTGATACCCTCTAGTTCAAGATCTGACCTCCTCCCTCATTACTTAACGCCGTAATTTCCTAATAGGTCTCCCTCCTTACTTCCGGGTTCACCCCACTGCACTGCACCTGATATTCGACACAGCACTACTGTGTTCATCTTCCTGAAACACACGTCAAAGCTGGCTGTCTTCCCGCTCAGTCGCTTTTAATGGCTGCCCAGTGCCCTAAAGCATAAAGACCCAAACACACACAATACATGGAGGATCCTTCACCTCTAGCCCCTAACTACCTCTCTAGGTTTATTTCCTATCAGATTTTTTCTTTCTCTCTTACCAGTTATTTACTCTGGCCACCACCATACAATCACATGTTAATTTTTAAAAAATATTTATTTATTGTGTGAGGTCTGAGTTACGGCATGCAGTTATCTTTAGTTGCTGCATATGGGGTCTAGTTCCCTGATCAGAGACCAGACCCAGGTCTCCTCCACTGGAAACGTGGAGTCTTAGCCACTGGACTGCCAGAGAAGTCCCTCACATGCTAAAGTTTTACAGCCAGTGGCAAGAAATGAACAAACAAAAAACTCTAACTCAAAATCACTTCATAACTCAATTTATGCATGCATAGATTTGGCTAGTGATAATGAAATTTATTGATTAAATTTAGGCAATACATGATAAAAGTTCTGAAGCAGGAGGCCCCTGGCATGGATGTTCCTGAGTTGATCCTGCTTCTTTGCAGTTCTGTTGACAGAAGTGACTGTTATTTTGCTTACAACCTTACTCGAAGTTGGAACTCACCCTGTGCTGATCACAGTGTGCTTTGTATTATAATTACCTGTTTCCAGTCCTATCCTTGTTGAGATTGGAGGGGGCCCCATGAAATTACACCCTTCTCCTCTCCACCTGAGTTCGAAGTGAAGGAGAGAGAGGAAGGAGTGGCAGATAAGATCAAAACAACATTTTATTACTAATAAAACTGGTTCTGAAGAAAGATGCTTCTCTGTGCTGCAACAAAAGTCTGCCTAACACACGAAACCCCAGAACATGACAGATGCCTCTCCAGTTCACAGGCAGGGTTAGAAGATGGCTCCTGAATGGGCAAGAAGTAAGTGGCCCATCCCAGTCAGTACTCTGGAAATTATACATGGTAACTCACTCCTCCAAAGGGAAGAATAAGGGATGAGACAAGAACCCAGGGGTGGTGAGGGCAAACATCTCTCCTGGAAACCATCGAAGAACTCAAAATCCTCTCTCTGATAAGATCATAGACTTCTTGAAGTCAAGGACTAGATTTTATAAATCTTTTAAGGTGATACACATATTGGGTGCTTAATAATGTCTGCTGTGCATGCATGCAAGCTAAGTTGCTTCAGTTGTGCCCAGCTCTTTGCAACATTATGGACTGTAGCCCATCAAGCTTTTCCATCCATAGGATTCTCCAGAAAAGAATACTGGAGTGGGTTGCCATGCCCTCCTCCAGGGATCTTCCCGATTCAAGGACTGAACTCAAGTCTCCTGCGGCTCTTGCATTGCAGGTGGATTCTTTACCACTGAGCCACCAGGACAGCCCCAATAGTCTGCTACATTATATTAAATTATATGATAATTATCACACATAAATGATATAGTAATTATATAACAATTTATATTATGTAATTTATATATTACAAGCTTAGTATGTTATATTATTACAAAATATCACATATAAAACATATTATATAAAATTATTTATATTCAGTTCAGTTCAGTCTCTCAGAGTGTCCAACTCTTTGTGACCCTATGACTGCAGCACACCAGGCTTCCCTGTCCATCACCAACTCCTGAAGCTTGCTCAAACTCATGTCCATCGAGTTGGTGATGCCATCCAACATCTCATCCTCTGCCACCCCCTTCTCCTCCTGCCTTCAGTCTTTCCTATCATCGGGGTCTTTTCAGTGAGTCAGTTCCTCACATCAGGCGGCCACAGTACTGGAGCTTCAGCATCAGTCCTTCCGATGAACATTCAGGACTCATCTCCTTTAGCATTGACTTTGTTGGATCTCCTCGCAGTCCAAGGGACTCTCGAGAGTCTTCTCCAACACCACAGTTCAAAAACTTCAATTCTTCAGCACTCAGCCTTCTTTATGGTTCAACTCTCACATCCATACATGACCACTGGAAAAACCATAGCCTTGACTAGACCGACGTTTGTTGGCAAAGTAATGTCTCTGCTTTCTAATCTGCTGTAGGTTGGTCATAGCTTTTCTTCCACAGATAAAGCGTCTTTTAATTTCATGCTGTAGTCACCACCTGCAGCGATTTTGGAGGCCCCCAATATAAAGTCTCTCACGGTTTCCACTGTTTCCCCATCTATTTGCCATGAAGTGATGGGACCAGATGCCATGATCTTCATTTTCTGAATATTGAGTTTCAAGCCAGCTTTTTCACTCTCCTCTTTCACTTTCCTCAAGAGGCTCTTGAGTTCCTCTTCCCTTTCTGCCAAAAGGGTGATCTGCATAACTGAGGTTTTTGATATTTCTCCTGGCAATCTTGTTTCCAGCTTATTGCTTCATCCAGCCCAGCATTTCACATGATGTACTCTGCATAGAAGTTAAATAAGCAGGGTGACAATATACAGCCTTGATGTACTCCTTTCCTGATTTGGAACCAGTCTGTTGTTCCATGTCCAGTTCTAACTGTTGCTTCTTGACCTGCATACAGATTTCTTAGGAGGCAGGTAAGGTGGTCTGGTATTCCCATCTCTTGAAGAATTTTCCACAGTTTGTTGTGACCCACACAGTCAAATGCTTTGGTGTAGTCAATAAAGAAGAAGTAGATGTTTTTCTGGAATATCACATATAAAATGTATTATATAGAATTATTTATATTAAAATTATTAAAATTTAAAGAGCTATTAATATGCAACAGTGACATTACCAGAGACTTACACAAGCAAAACTGGTTATAACACAGTGAACAAATTATTCTTGAACCTGCATAGCATAAGGGGAGGCTTACAGAGAAAATGGACACACTTAGAGCTTTGTGTATCATCAGATAGAATAAGGTAATTATTAGATAAAATATTTCCTATGAAGAGTTATTTCTTAAAAATCCTATCAAAGCAGCTAGGCTTTTATTTCTTTCCAAAATTCATAAGAAAACTTATTCATTTTATTTTTTTTAACAGTGAATCATTTTGTACCACCCAGACACTTCCTACAATGCCAACCATCTAGGTATGTAGAAAACTAGCATTTGTGACTCACTGTTTTCAACTTTCATTAAGATATTTGGTGTCAAATAGATGTGACACAAATGCAGCTCTTTGAAGGGCTTTAATATTGATATGTCACATTGTCACAGCACATAATTCAAAATTTAGACACATTAATCTATTTGGAGAGTCTTGATGGAAAAACTTATTGCACATTACCAAACACCATTCAGTATATTTTAATAACTGAGTTCAGAAGGGTGAAATATTGAAGTAAACCTTAGAACTTAAACTTGGGTGGTAATACCATATATGCCTATAATCTGCTGAGTGTGTGCATATCACATAGCTCACTTATTTAAATAACAGTCAAACACTTCTAAAGGAATGGCCTCTCTCTTTCTCTTGGGGTGGGTGGGTGTGTGTGTGTGTGTGTGTGTGTGTGTGTGTGTCTAGGTGGAACTTGATCTCTTAGCAGAAGCAATTTTCTGTCCTTATTCCAGGTACTATGATGTCCCTTGGATTGCTTCTGGGACTTAATTTACACACCATCCTATTGCCCTAAGGGATTTTAAAGCTGAATTTAAAACTTTTTGTGAAGTTCCATGGCTGCCTGAGGTTGAACACTGCTGGGAAGTAAGGATATGTAACAAGCCACTCAGAGGGAACCACTGAATAATTAGGGAAATCATTTAAGGTAAGACAGTGTTCATGCTGCTTCCCTGGTCAGGCAGTGTGTGGTGCTCAGGGGAGAGTGAGCTTCAGGGCTGGAGACATGCTGGTGTAAACCTGGAAGCTCTGGACAGTCCTCTGAAAGCTGGTTTCTGAGGGCACAGCTGGGATCCATTTTGTGAGGGGTCTGATTGAGTCCTTGAGCAGTAGCCTATGGAAAACTGTTTCAGGGACACTGATGACTGCCATCTGGGAAACTGATCACATTACTTTGATTGCTTGTTGTTTAGCTGCTGAGTCATGTCCGACTTGTTTTCATCCCCATGGACTGTAGCCTGCCAGGCTCCTCCATCCATGGGATTTCCCAGACAAGAATACTGAAATGGGTTGCCACTTCCTTCTCCAGGGGATCTTCCCAACCCAGGAATCGAACTTGAGTCTCCTGTCCTAGCAGGTGGATTCTTTACCATACTAACAGGAAAAAAAAAAAAAATCCACAGGGACACTGATCAGATATCTACAAGAGCTACTCATACTTAAAATCCCAGAATGGAGAAGAATGAGTAGATACAGTGTCCTACTGTTACTGACCTTTTCAGGTTGGGACCTTACAAGGGTCCACCTGCCTGTGTCCTTTGAGCCAATAGAATGAGGCAGAGTTCCAGTTCAGAAGCAAAGGAAAGCTCTGGGTTTGTTTTAGTTTTTGGACATGTGGTGCAGCATGCAGGATCTTGTTTCCCTGGCCAGTTACTGGACCCATCCCCCTGCCCTGAGAGCATGGAGTCTTTACCTCTGGACTGCCAGGGAAGTCCCAGGAAAGCTTTATTCTCTGATCTAAGAACAGAGAAGTGCGAGCTCCTGCTCTAGAGTACACCTCTGGAGACAGGCTGTGGGTGAGGCTGCCTTATAGGATCTCAAGGGGGCGCTTTCCGCACTCGCACAGCTGTGCTACTTAAGCTTCTGATTGCAGTGCTGGGCGCAGAATCTCTGCACACGGCCCGTTGCCACCACCTTGCTCTGCATGGTCCAGTGCAGAGCTTCTGCACACAGCCCGTCCGAGCAGTCATTTTGCACCGGGAGCTCGGGTCTGAAGTGCAGAGTGTGAGGGGATCCTATGAGCAAGTGAAACTAGTGAAGCACAAAGGAAAAGAAAGGAGAAAAACGGTCAGAATTTATTACCGAGATTCTATTTTTATTTCCCTGGAATTATTAGTGGACTTTGCCAGTGATCGCACTTTTTAAAAAGCTCCTCTTCAAAGGGTTTTGGTTCTAGATTCTTCCTGCCTTTGGTGGTGCAGATGACACCACCCTTATGGCAAAAAGTGAAGAGGAACTAAAAACCCTTTGGATGAAAGTGAAAGAGGAGAGTGAAAAAGTTGGCTTAAAGTTCAACATTCAGAAAACTAAGATCATGGCATCTGGTCCCATCACTTCATGTCAAATAGATGGGAAAACAGTGGAAACAGTGTCAGACTTTATTTTGGGGGGGCTCCAAAATCACTGCAGATGGTGACTGCAGCCATGAAATTAAAAGACGCTTACTCCTTGGAAGAAAAGTTATGACCAATCTAGATAGCATATTGTAAAGCAGAGATATTACTTTGCCAACAAAGTCCATCTAGTCAAGGCTATGGTTTTTCCTGTGGTCATGTATGGATGTGAGAGTTGGACTGTGAAGAAGGCTGAGCGCCAAAGAATTGATGCTTTTGAACTGTGGTGCTGGAGAAGACTCTTGAGAGTCCCTTGGACTGCAAGGAGATCCAACCAGTCCATTCTAAGGAGATCAGCCCTGGGATTTCTTTGGAAGGACTGATGCTGAAGCTGAAACTCCAATACTCTGGCCACCTCATGCGAAGAGTTGACTCATTGGAAAAGACTCTGATACTGGGAGGGATTGGGGGCAGGAGGAGAAGGGGACGACAGAGGATGAGATGGCTGGATGGCATCACCGACTTGATGCACATGAGTTTGGGTGAACTCCAGGAGTCGGTGATGGACAGGGAGGCCTGGCGTGCTGCAATTCATGGGATCGTAAAGAGTTGGACACGACTGAGCGACTGGACTGAACTGATGGTGGTGCCTGCCATGGGAAATGGTAATGTAAATCCTTCTCCTTGATGTGCCTGTTAAAGGGAAAGGAGTGAAGGCAAAGGCTTTTTCTGCTTTAAAAATCACCATCACCACCATCAAAAACATACCAAACATTTCCCTTAAACGCAGAGAATAATAAGGGAGTTATATCTGAACAGATAGGATGAAGTCCAAAAATCTCTTACTGGAGGCATAAGATCAGTGAAAGCCTATGGAGAAAGTCTCAAATTCCAGTTTAGGGTGTGACCCAGTAAACGAGGACAGCACGTTTATGTACTTAAAACTCTTTGTACATATTCATACATAGCTGACAGGGTAGAGCTACAGAAAAATGCTTAGACGTGCACATTGGCTCTATCCATCCACTCCCCTCAGGCTATTCCTCTAGAGCTGCATGCTTCTTGGCTGATCATCGCCATTGGAGGTTCTGAGCAGCAGGATCCCTCCCTTTCTTTTTAAGCCTCAGACGCTTCAAAGAGAAATCACGTGTTTTGTACAGAGAGACAAAATTACTGCCACTCTCCATCCCTTAAAGAACAAAACTAAACAATATGTCACCTGGCCAGAGTCATCTGATTTGGCTAATGACAACTCTGTCCCGATGGCTTTACGTTCCCTGACAGCACTCACCAGATGGTGCGTAGGTAGGGTGTATCACAAAGATGATGTTCTTGGCAAACTGTAGTACCTGCTGCTTCACTGGAGGATTCTTTTTTCTTTTTTTAATCAAATTAGAAAATTCTCGCCATTCATTACCTTTTTCATTATTGCCTTGGTGCCTATCTCTCTCCTTATTTTCTAGAAATCCTTTAATTAATTTTGTTATTATTTTTAAAAATTTGGCTGTGACTCATGGCTTGTGTGATCTTAGTACCCCCACCAGAGTTTGAATCCAGGTCCGGGGCAGTGAAAGCACTGAGTCCTAATCACTGAACTGCCAGGAAATTCCTGTAGAAATCTTTTTGGACTTAATTGAAACTTCTCATGCTTTCTACCTTTTCTATCTTCACTTCCCTTCCAAGCTTTCCATTTCATTATTTCTATGAGCTGTATTCTGGTATGTTGCTTTAGCTTGGTCTGCTCATTACTAATTCTTCTTCAATAGATTGCATCTAATCTACTGTCTATCCATCGAATTTTTAATTCCAATAAATATATTTTGTTTCTAAGCTTTCTATTCAGTTCTTTATTTTTTTCTTTTGAACTTTTTATTTTGTACTGGAATATAGCCAATTAACAATGTTGTGATAGTTTCAGGTGAACAGCCCAGGGACTCAGCCAAACATATACATATATCCATTCCCCACCACCCTCTTCTATTCAGTTCTTTAAATCTACCTTTTCTTTCTTCCTTCTTTCCTACCTTCCTCTCTCTCTTTCTCCTTCTTTTCTTTCATTTTCTTTCTTTCATAGATTTCTTTTCTTTTGTAATGTCTGCAGTCATTTTGAGCATGCTTATTTCATTTTCTCTTTCAGATTGTTTTAGTAGCTCAATTCCTTGGGAAGTGGGAGGTGATGGAGGTAAAATTCTGTTGTCTGAAGTATCTTTTCTTTCTTTTTTTAAAATGCTTTTTGACCATGCCATGGAGCATGCACAATCTTCGTCCCTCAACCAGGGACTGAACCTACCATTTGTACGATGGAAGCTCAATCTTAACTGCTGGACCGCCAGGGAAGTCCCTGTTCATAATTTCTACTGACTCTTGCCCATGATGGATTTGTCCCTCCAGTGTTTTGTAATTTCTTTTATTGTGAGCTCATCTCGTGTGGGACTTGCTTATTTCTGTGAAACTACCTGTATTCTAAATTGTGAAATGTTTCTCTAGCGTGTCTTTTATAACTGCCTACGCCAGACACTCCCAAAATATTACTAGACAGGGACCAGTTTTTACATTAATTTCTTGGCTTGGAAGTTTCTGGGCCATTCCAGTAGGGCAATTTGAAAAAACAAATTCATTTGTAGAGCTGTTCCAAGGTTTCAAATTCTCAGGAAAGACTTCTTTTCCACAAAGGGTGCCAAATGAATTTTCATGTCATCCTGCTGTGCTAGTTAGAAAATTTTTTTTCTGGTCAATACTCTCCCTGATGGTTCAGGCCTACCAAGGACTTGGCTTCCTGTGGGAGTCTTATTTTCATCCCCATCTTTTGCAGGTTTATATCCTTGGTCCATTATTAATAAAATCCAGGTTCCAAGGCTGGTGAAGATCTGTGACTCACTCCATTTCTGAGGGCAAAAGGAGCATCAGTTCAATGCTAACTTCTTTGGTTTCATTCTTCCTCCTTTCGTGATTTCTTTTTCTTTCCTAAGATCTTAACTTTGCTTAAAAATTTGTTTTTGTTATATTTTATCCTGTAATCCTAGATATACTTAGGAAGGAAGAGTTTTCAAGTTGTGTTAGCCTGCCATACTATCATAATCAGAAGTCCTTTCACCTGTGCTTTATATTTTCCTCCCCATACTCTTAAGTACTCATGCTAAGACTGCTGCAGTAGCCCCCTAATGTATTTCCCTCCAAGAAGCCTAATATATGATCTCTCAGATGCAGCTTCCTAAAATGCTGCTGTGACCACAAATTTCCAGGCTTTATGACAGTTAATGGTCTTCTTGTGGTCTGTTGCATAAAGTCTAATTTCCTTGTCCTTGCATATAAGATTATTCATTGATTCACTCAACAGTTGAACAAATCTTTATTGCACCAACTACATGCCAGGCCCTGGGCTAGGGCTGGGGGTACAGCAATGGATAAAATGAGTTAAGACTGTGCTTTCATGGCCCCAGAAATCTTACAGTTCTGTGTTTTATCCAAGTCTGTATTTAACCAAAAATGGTAGACTTGGAATTAGAGTCAGGCTTTTTAAACCTTTGACCCATTGAACTCCCCTAGTCACAGGTTTAGCTTTGTATTTGATCTAGAATAATATGTGGCTCCCACCTAAATTATGTCCGCTGTCTGTTTCAGATAATAAATGCACCCTTCAAATAAAAATCTAAAATGGGACTATAAGAATGATAATCAAATGGCATAACTTTATTCTTAAATAATCTATTAAACTATATGCTCTATGTTCTTCTTCGACAATCTGGATATAGACATCAATAGTCTCATCAAATTCAAAGGAGACAGCAGACTCCAGGAAAATTTTAAATGATATTCAACAATATTGTAGATCCAGTGTCAACAAGGTGTGCCTGCTAAGTGACTACAGTCATGTCTGACTCTTTGTGACACTGTGGACTGTAGCCCACCAGGTTCTTCTGTCCATCAGATTTTGCAGGCAAGAATACTGGAGTGGATAGCCATTTCCTCTTCCAGGAGATCTTCCCAACTCAGGGATCGAACTCACATCTCTTACATCTCCTGCATTGGCAGGCAGGTTCTTTACTACTAGTGCCACCTGGGAAGTCCTCAACAGGGCATTTTTGAAGAAAATAGTGAAATAGGGGTAATACTCAATGAGCTCAAAGCTGCCTAATCAATTATACCCCAGATGATTAGTGGACACATGAAAGTATGCAGAGTGTTCTGCAGCTCCGGAAATATTGGGCTATTCTCTTAGCCTTGTCTTGGTCATCATTTTTATTGGTGTCTTGCATGAGGATGTAATAAGTATGCTGATCAAATGTGCTTGTGATACAAGTCTGGAGGGGCTAGAAATGAGATATAAGATCACTGACAGAATCAAGATTCATCATCTTGATGTGCTGCAGTGCTGGGCCAAAACCAGCAACGTAGCATGTAATAAGGATAAACACAAAGTCTTGTTTTTAGGTCCAAAAATGAATTATAAAAATACAAGATGGAGAACATGTAACTTGGCAGCAGTTGGTGTAAAATGGCTCTGGCGGTCTTATTTAACCAAAAGCTCAATTTGAGCCAACAGTGTGATATGGCTTCTCAAACAGATGTTTTAATCGAAGCATCGTGGGACCATCATGAGACACATGAGGCTGTGTGCTCCTCAGATGAAATCTCAGGTGTTATTTTTAATTATAATTTTTAATGTATGTATTTATTTATTTTTGGCTGCTCTGGGCCTTCGTTGCTTTGCAAGGGCTTTGGCTGGCTGCAGTGAGCAGGGGCTGCTCTTGGCTGTGGTCTATAGCCTTGCTGCTGCAGTGGCTTCCTTTGTTGAGGAGCAGGGCTCTAGGGTGAGGGCTTCAGGAGCTGCAGGACACAGGCTCAGTAATGGTGCCATGTGGCCTTAGTTGCTCCATGGCGTGTGGGATCTTCCCGCACCAGGGATCAAACCCACGTCCCCTGCATTGGCAGGTGATTCTTATCCACTGTGTCACCAGGGAAGTCTTTTAATTATAATTGTAAACTTTTGTGTATGTTGGAACAGTAACGAACTGAAAACTCCATGGAGGAGGTGATAAAGATGGTGAATAAAGATGTCTGCTGCCTTGCATCCATAGCATATCACTATTTAGCACTCATTTCTCCAGCTTTGCACTACAGTCTGTCTCATCCACTAGACAAGCTCCATTAATGAAGGGATCCTAATAGTTATAGCATCAACAATGGTTACAGGTAATATTGACTGAGTTTTTCCCTTATGCAAGGCATTTCTCTAGATGTTTTACATATATTCCCTTATTTAACCTCATGGCAGCTCTATGAAATGGATCCTACTGGTGATCCCCTTTTATGGATGAACTAAGACATAGTGGGGTCAAGTTCCTTAGTAAATGATGGAATCAGGGCACAGTTTCAGGCAAGCTCTGATATCCCCAACCTTAAGCCCTCATGCTCAGTCATTTTACTGAGGAAGAGTGGAGTGGTACAGAGAAACCAACTTGTACAAAGAACTAAGAAGGGCAGGTGTCCAAAATATTTTGAAAACACTTGATGCTCTTTAATCCTCCAGATTTCTTTGTAAATTAAGCACGGCAAGTTTAGAATAAGGAAACAAGCCCAGAAAGACTACATTAGTTCATCCACCCATATGTTTATCAATAACACTTATTAAATGTCTATTATGTTCCAGACAATACCACTAGATCATAGGAACTTTATAAAGCAGGTGTTATTTCTATTTCATATTTAAGGAAATGGAAGTTCTGGAAATGGAAGTTCGTGTATACATATGATACATGTCTGGGTCCGACATTACATATTTTTCTTTCAAAGCTTGAAGTTGGAAGGGTCATTCTTCTTCAATGTTAAATTTACAGCCCTCCGTGCTGGAAAGGGGTTTCCATATCTAATTAGTAGTTGAGCTCTTGGTTTCCAATATGATGTTCTTACCATGAGATAGGTTATGTGAAAAAAAATCAAAGTGACATAAATGCAAAGAAGGGTCATCCCCATCAGTAGGATGAACATTCTTAAATAAACACCTGTTAGAAAATGAGATCATCCTTGGGAGGTGCTTTGAGATCTTTGGGTAGTGTGCTTGGGGTTGAGGGGAGCAAGCCGGGACACCTTCCTGTCCAGACATTCCAGGCTCCAGGCCTCCCAGCTGTGGAATGTCCTGGAATGTGCTTGAATCAGTGTGGGCTGTGGAGTCTGGGAGCAGTAGGGCTCTGATAGCAGGGGCTGGTCTGGACCCACCTGGGACCTCTGGTGTGGTTCACCAGCAAAGTAAAGAAACTAATATGAAATGCAAAAAACCCACCTGACAAGGCAGGAGACATGGGTTTGAACCCTGCATAGGGAAGATCCCCTGGAAGAGGAAATGGCAACCCACTCCAGTATTCTTGCCTGGGAAATCCCATGGACAGAGGAGCCTGGTGGGCTACAATCCACGGGGTCACAAAGAATCAGACATGACTGAAGCTGCTTAGCACACTTGCATGCACAGCTTGTCACTGCAGGCCTCCCTGAAAGCAGAGGTGGTTTCAGGGAGAAACCAAAACCAAAGAAGAGAGTGGTTGCTCTATCCTTTCTTACAAATATCCACCAAATCAGCGTAATTTCCAGCAGGGGCTGTCCAAGCGTCTCCCTCACCCCTGTGACCACGGAGAGTTAGAAAGGCTGTGTCACCGATCCTTCCTTTTAAAGGAACAGTCTTCTTTAAGGTCAGAACTGAAGAGAAACTGTGGACCCAGGCAGCGAAGGGTGAGGAGTTGGTAGTGAAAAGAGAAGCAAAGTGTTTGGTGCTTCAGTCCTGGAAGTTCCTGGGAACTCTCCTGCCCACTTCTCCCTTTTAGTACAGACACAAAGGCTAGCCCCTCTGCAGCAGCCTTTTAAGTGCTGTCAGTAAGAGATCTTTCAAGAATAGTTGAAATGCTCATCAGGGGAAAGATTTCTGTTTCTCTCCTGGGAGGCCTCAGAGACGTCTACATTTCCCAGAACTTCCCAGAAGAGAATCAAGGGGAAGGAAAATTACTGCTTAGACTGCAGTTGGCAGTGGCTTTGGGGATCAGCTCCCCGCCCCCCAGGCCCTGGCTTGGTGCCTCTATGGAGAAGCATCTTTAACTTTCATTGCCAGGGGTGTTTTGCTTCTAGTGAGTGGAGGAGGAGATAGGAGAGGAAATAAAAGCACAAAAATGAAAAACAAAGAATTCCTGAAGGTCTGATAAGTTGTTCAACTATGCACCAAAACATAAATATTTGGCCAAATTAGTTACTCCAAAAGCTTTATATTTCTAAAATTGAGCCATAATTTTGTTACACTTTGAAGTTTTTCAGCTCTTGACAATCCTGTGCAAATCTAAGGGGAGTAGGGCTTGGAGTTTATTTCCCTCCCTGAGATCCCAGCAAATACTTAGCTTCTTTTCTTTGAGGCCTGGTAAAATGATTTTGTTTTGTTGGTCATCTTTTTCCAAAGGGACATGTTCTGTGTTTGTGCAGTCACTCAAGTCAGCATTTTATCAGTGAACAAGCAACAAGCAGTGTGTGCTGGAAAATAATAGCTTGGACCTGATGAGAAAGCTCTAATGGTTATTAAAATATCTGCATCCTAATATAATCTGCAGTGATGCCACAGCTTAATTTCTGCTCACCTTTTGTTGAATTCACCTTTTGAGATTTGCATGACTTCAATCATGGAGTATCTCATGACTGAAATTGAATTTACTTCTGCAGAAATCATTGTTCTCTCGGGCTGAAGAATGAACATTCATAAATTGAGAGTTTATATGATCCTCAAGCTGTTGGTTAATTTCCTCAGTGCAGTCCTGTTACCTGAAAACTTGGGTTCACCTCTTGGTGGATGTCAAGCCAAAAGACACAACCAAGCCAAGGAAGGAGAGATGGAAGGTTTTCTTACTTACCTGCAGCAAGTAAGGAGAACCAGGGATCGTTCCCAAAGCAGTGTTTTCCCGGACAGCAAAATTGGGGAAGTTTAAGCACCAGGCTTCCCTGGTGGCTCAGAGGTTAAAGCATCTGCCTGGAATGCGGGAGACCCGGGTTCAGTCCCTGGGTTGCGAAGATTCCCTGGAGAAAGAAATGGCAACCCACTCCAGTATTCTTGCCTGGAGAATCCCATGGAGGGAGGAGCCTGGTAGGCTACAGTCCATGGGGTCGCAAAGAGTCGGACACGACTGAGCGACTTCACACCACACCACACCAAGCTAAAGATAAATGCATATTCATGAAAGGGTTTGAGTAGTAGGCAGAGACCAAACTTTAACTAATTAAAGTCAGGAGGGTCAGTAACATCCTCATCCTTTACGTTCCAGCTAATCTTGTGTGGTTGAGTGCTTCAGGCTAATCTTTACCTTGAAATAGAACTGGAACTCTTCACAAGTGGTATATTATCTTTGCTAGTGTTATTTCTTGTGCTATAAGAGTCTTTGTTTCTGCATTCTTTGTTCCCTAGAGATCATTAATTACTGAGACTTGGTCAAGAGCATGACCAGGCTTGAGTCACAGAATGGTTTAGGCCAAAAATGGCTTCTCTTATGTGGAGAAAGCTATGCCTAGTTTTATTTCTCTGGGCATCCCTTCTTTAACTGCTTATAGTCCTCTAATAAATTCAATGAAAAATAGCCAATCTGATGAGTTGTTTGCTATCATTTTAAAAAGCAGTGAGATATTTTAAGGTCTAGGAAACAATGGGCCCCTCTTTTCCTGCAGTACCCATGTTTAAGGGAGTTAACTATTTGTTATTTCTTTATTTATTTTTGGCTGTGATGGGTCTTTGTTGCTGCATGGGGTCTTCTCTGGTTGCGGTGAGCAGGGGCTACTCTTCCTTTGTAGTGTGAAGGCTTCTCTTTGTGGTGGCTTCTCTCGTTGTGGAGCACAGGCTGTGGGTGCGTGGGCTTCCGTAGTTGCGGTTTGCAGGCTCTGGGCTCGGGCTTAGTAGTTGTGGGCTTAGTTGCTCTGGGGCATGTGGGATCTTCCCAGACCAGGATCGAACCTGAATCCCCAGCATTGCAAGGTAGACTCTCAATCACTCGACCACCAGGGAAGCCTGAGGAAGTTAATTAAACAAGGAGGGTGTTAAAGTGGCTTTAATGCCTTAGTAGCCTAACCCAAGCCAAACTTAAGCAAACCCAAACCTAAACCTGTAGACACCTCAAGGTAAAGAAATCAAACCTAAGGAGAACCCATCAGAACAAACCAAGTAGACTTTCCCAAATAAGGCAACTGCTTAAGCTATAGTCAAGCAGATAATTGCTTTGTTTCCGCCTCTTCTCTATCAAGTCCCTACTCGAGCATCTATAATATAAGTGGTGAAGCACCCAATTCAAATCGATTTTTGCTCAAATAAACTCTTAAAAGTGTAATATGCCTCACTTGATCTTTTAACAAGGGGAAGATCAAGACAGAAAGATGGAAGAACAAAGCCCCATGGTTAAGCCTTTGGCCAGTGGGAAACTTTTTCTCTAGTAGTAGCTCACTGAGCATCATAGTAATGAGAATTACTTTTTAAAATTATTTCGCTGCCCCGGGTCTTGGTTGCGGCACGTAGCAACTTTAGTTGCAGCATGCAGGATTCTTTCAGTTGTGCATATGGGATCTAGTTCCCTGACCAGGGATCAAAACTGGGTCCCCTGCACTGGGAGCATGGAGTCTTAGCCACTGGACCATCTGGGAAATCCCAAGAACTATTTTTGTTGAAGAAGACGATGTGTGGTGTTGCCAAGAACTGTCACTGTCTAGGCAAAGTGCTAAAGAAATATCAAGCCTGCTCTGAGGCCCCAAATCTTTTGACCTCATTCCCAAGGAAACAAGACTATGGACCACCTCTGGATGTTGCTGATGAAAGTGAGTGTGTAGCTTAGAGTTCAGGTCAGATATTTAATGCAGAAAATCAGAGGTCCTGCCTCTTTAGAGTTAGCTCTAAGGATTTATTCTAGTCTCTTTTATAGGAAATACTTGTGTTTGGGGATGGGGGTGGTTATGAGAGGGACAGAGCAAGACTTGAGTGCATAATTTTTGTGTAGGAAACTTTGGAGATATTGGAAGCACAGGAGGTTCACCTATATATGCAGAGGTTCACCTATAATGCACTGACTGAATTACTCTGAAATTGTTTCTGTTGTTCAATCTCTCAGTCATGTCCAATACTTTGCAACCCTATGGAAGGCAGCATGCCAGGCTTCCCTGTCCTTCACTGTCTCCCGGAGTTTGCTCAAACTCATGAGTATGAGATGGTTGGATGGCATCACCCACTCGATGGACGTGAGTTTGAGCAAGCTCTGGAAGTTGGTGGTGGACAGGGAAGCCTGGCGTGCTTCCCTGCTGTCCATGGGATTGCAAAGAGTCAGACACGACTGATTGACTGAACTGAACTGAACCTCTAATCAAAGTAAACCAATCCCAGTAAGCTTGGCAGAGCAAAATTCTTCAGAAGATATTATCTCCACATCTTCCTGATCACTACCACTTGATTTTCTCAAAGGAGCCTCTCCCTCTCCTTGACTAGCCCCTCATTTCCTGCCCTTCCTAAGCCTTGGAAGGCCTATCTCTCTTTTCTCTTGAAAGAGCAGTTGAAACTCCTCTTCCTCTAGGAAGGCTTTCTTGGAAAAAAGGAGCGACTCGCCTTTCTCTGGACTCTTGCTGAACTTTACTTGCGCTACTTCATGGCAGTTATTTCATTATGCTGCGTTGCAGCAGTGTATATTCACATCTTATCTCTTCTACTTATCTCATCTGACATAAGCTCCTGGAAGGCAAGATCTGTGATATATAGATCGTCCCTAACTTAGGATTCAACTTACAATTTCTTGACTTTACAAGGGTATGAAAGCAATATGTATTCAGTAGAAACTGTACATCAAATTTTGAGTTTTCCCCAGACGAGTGATATGCAGTCCAGTACTCTCCTGATGCTGGGCAGTGGCAGTAATCTTCTCTCCCAGTCAGTCATGCCATTGTGAAGGTAAACATGGGTACACTCTCAACCATTCCATACCCACACAACGATTCTGTTTTTGACTTTCAGTACAGTGTTCAATAAGCTACATGAGCTATTCAACACCTTATTGTAAAATAGGCCTTAGATGATTTTGCCCAACTGCAGGCTAGTGCAAGTGTTATAAGCACATTTAACATATGGTGTTTGGTAGGTTAGGTGTATTAAATGTATTTTCAACTTACAATATCTGAATGTAACCCCATTGTAAGTCGAGGAAGATCTGCATGTACTTTGTGTCATTGTGTCACTGTGCAGTCATTAAGCCATGTCCGATTCTTGGCGACCTCATGGACTGTAGCACACTGGGCTCCTCTGTCCTCCACTATCTCCCAGAGTTTGCTCAAATTCATGTCCATTGAGGGGTGATGCTGTCTAACCATCTCAGCCTCTGCTACCCTCTTCTCCTCTTGGCTTCAGTTGTTCCCAGTATCAGGGTCTTTTCCAATGAGTCGGCTCTTCACATCAGGTGGCCAAAGTATTAGAGCTTCAGCTTCAGCATCAGTCCTTCTAGTGAATAATTCAGAGTTGATTTCCTTTAGGATTGACTGGTTTGATCTCCTTGCAGTCCAAGGGACTCTCAAGAGTCTTCTCTAGAACCACAGTTCAAAAGCATCAGTTCTTTGCCTCTCATCCTTTCTTATGGTCCAACTCTCACATCCATACATGACTACTGGAAAAACCATAGCTTTGATTAGATGAACTTTAGTTGGCAAACTGATGTCTCTAGTTTTTATTATGCTGTCTAGGTTTGTCATAACTTCTCTTCCAAAGACCAAGCATCTTTTAATTTCATGGCTGTAGTCACCCCAGTGATTTTGGAGCCCAAGAACATAAAATCTGTCACTACTTCCCCACTTTTTCCCCTTCTATTTGCCATGAAGTGATGGGACCAGATGCCATGATCTTAGTTTTTTGAATGTTGAGTTTTAAGCCAGCTTTTTCTCTCTGCTCTTTTACCCTACATCAAGAGGCTCTTTAGTTCCTCTTCACTTTTGCCATTAGAGTGGTATCATCAGCATATCTGAGATTGTTGATATTTCTCCTGGAAATATCTTGATTTCAATTTGTGATTCATCCAACCTGGCATTTCATATGATGTATTCTGGATATAAATTAAAAAAAACAGAGTGACAATATATGAACTTGACGTACTCCTTTCCCAATTTGGAACCAGTCAGTTGTTCCATGTCCAGTTCTAACTGTTGCTTCTTGACCTATATGCAGGTTTCTCGGGAGACAAGTAAGGTGGTCTGGTATTCCCATCTCTTTAAGAATTTTCCACAGTTTGTTGTGATCCACACAGCCTATGGCTATGTGGATCATAATTTGTATCTTCACACTATTTAGCATAGTACCTCGTACTTAAAAGACATACTACTATTTGTTTAGCAATGAAATAAATGCATCCAAGGCCAGATCTGCTGCACAGCAGTACCCTGCGACCAAAATGTTCTTACAAATAAGGATAGAAAAAGTCAAAGCTCCACTTTCTAAGTTTCAAATAAATACTTTTTATTTTCTCTATCAAGACTCAGTACTGAGCATATTAAATTTGGTCAGAATCAACTGAGCAGTTTAGAGTGTAAACTCAAACAGTTTTCTTTCTCTTTCTTTTTTTCTTCCTTGGGAACAGATGACACTTAACTAGACAAAAAGGAAAAATATCTGGGTGGGAGAGTTGGGTGGGGCCAGTTAAGCCCACATTCCACTACTAGATTTAGTTGAAAATACCAAGCTGTTTTCAAGAAGTCTGAATTCAACTGACTCCCTCACACCGTACTCAGGGGTGCCTTTCTTGGAGAACTGAAAGCAGAAGGAGTTGGGAGCTGAGAGTAATACTGAACAAAAGGTAATTATTTTAAATCAAAACATATGCAGGAAGGGTGAACTTAAACTAAATTCCAAGGGCAATTGCCACTCAACTTTCACTTCTCAGACCTATCTTCTCTGATAAATTTCCCCTGGTTACATTAAAAAAAAAAAAAGAGGTGGGGTGGGGTTTGCTTTGCCATTCTTAAAGTAGCACTTTTAAATAAACTGTCTCCTTTTAATATCCTAGTGCTTCTCATCTCCTGATTGCCCTATATATAATACCTGGTACGATGTGGTCTTAATATGTAAGTAATGAGAAGATGAGGAACAAGTGGTAGAAGAATTAAAAGGAGGAGGAAAAGGTAGGAAAGATAGTTCCTGTCCTGTTTACTCAATGTCTGAGAGTTCTGGGAGACTTGGGAAGCCTTTTGGTTGTGGCAGTGGTGGAATTTATTTTTCAGTTTGTAATGCATAATGTTGTCTCTCCTGGTTGTGTGGATTTGATGAAACAATTGCTATTAGTTTGAGATAACTGGGGAGAATCTATGGGCAATCAGTGCAAAGAGCCTAACTGGGCTGAAATCTCCAGCAGTGATAACTTTGGGGCACAGAACTTAAGTCCTGTTATTTGGATACTTGGACTTTGGGGAAGGAAGAAATTGGTGAGAAATAATAATTAGAGGTTAGCTTAATGAGGCTAAAGAAATGAAAACAGAGGCTTGTTTATGTTTCTTCACAAATACAGAGAAATGCCTGTCAGCCCTGGCCCCAACAATGCAAGTGGCACAAGAGTGCAGAGCTAGGATCAGGACTCTCAAGGCCAAAGCCAAAAGGGTGAGATCAAGGGCAGATGTGCTGTGGGCCTAGCCTTGAAGGGCTTCTGGCACAGAAGGGCACGATGCCCCCCAGCTAGGGACCGAGATGGACACTCTAGCTTTATGAAGGGATTCTGTTTAGCCAACCCCAGACAGGGGCTTTTCAAAGTTCCAGAAACAGCAAGGAGTTTTAATAGTGCCTAGGAAATACACGTTCATGCACTGGAGAAGGAAATGGCAACCCACTCCAGTATTCTTGCCTGGAGAATCCCGGGGACTGGGGAGCCTGGCGGGCTGCCGTCTCTGGGGTCGCACAGAGTCGGACACAATTGAAGCGACTTAGCAGTAGCTGCAGGAAATACACAGATGCCTGAGAAGCCAGAGATGCAAGAGTGGGTGACGTTTCTGGATTTTATTTAGAGAACACATAGATATCTAGAGCTCAGGGTTGGAGAAAAGATGTTCTTGATCTCACAGAAAGAGCAAATTCTGAGACCTCTTTAGGGAATGCAATTCACAGTAAAGAGCAGCATTCTAGGAAAAGCAGGTCTCCCAGAACTAGAGAAATAAGAGGAAGAAAGAGAGAATGACCCCTTCAGAAACCCCAAAACAACTGTTCTGATAAGGTGGGAGCACTGGGGAACTCTGGACCGGGATGGGTACTGCCCCTCAGGATCCTGAGACCTACGTGTCCTCTGAGTAACACCTCTCCAATGGATGACTTCCTCTGGCGCCTTTCTGCCCATTGATGACCCAGCCTAACTTCTAAATCCTCCAATAAAATGGCACCAGCCACTTTACCATCCTCTCCAAACATCTGGCCTTCCTTTGATCTTCCTCTTGATCATGAAATTCCTTTTAAAAACCCCATTGGTTGCCATGGCTTTTTTAAAATTTTTTACTTTTTGCTATTTTCTGCTCACTTAGGGCTTTAGCATTCCCGATGTTTTCTCTGTTAGTTCGGGTCCATTCAGAAGAGAAAACTGGTACTAGTTATTTGAACAAAGAGAATTTAACATATTTTTAAAGCCTGTTAATGAGATGTAGAGTTGTTAGCAAAGTACCTAAAAGGATAAATGTGTGCATGCTAAGTTACTTCAGTCATGTCCAGCTCTTTGTGAACCTAATAGATTTAAGGGTCTAGATCTGATAGATAGAGTGCTTGATGAACTATGGAATGAGGTTTGTGACACTGTACAGGAGACAGGGATTAAGACCATCTCCATGGCAAAGAAATGCAAAAAAGCAAAATGGCTGTCTGGGGAGGCCTTACAAATAGCTGTGAAAAGAAGAGAGGTGAAAAGCAAAGGAGAAAAGGAAAGATATAAGCATCTGAATGCAGAGTTCCAAAGAATAGCAAGAAAAGATAAGAAAGTCTTCTTAAGCGATCAATGCAAAGAAATAGAGGAAAAGAACAGAATGGGAAAGACTAAGATCTCTTCAAGAAAATTAGAGATACCAAGGGAACATTTCATGCAAAGATGGGCTCGATAAAGGACAGAAATGGTCTGGACCTAACAGAAGCAGAAGATATTAAGAAGAGGTGGCAAGAATACACAGAAGAACT
>SJXQ01003629.1:0-55351 GCA_006408695.1 Aepyceros melampus | reverse complement strand
TGGTGACTGCAGCCATGAAATTAAAAGGCGCTTACTCCTTGGAAGAAAAGTTATGACCAACCTAGATAGTATATTCAAAAGCAGAGACATTACTTTGCCGACTAAGGTCTGTCTAGTCAAGGCTATGGTTTTTCCTGTGGTCACGTATGGATGTGAGAGTTGGACTGTGAATAAGGCTGAGTGCAGAAGAATTAATGCTTTTGAACTGTGGTGTTGGAGAAGACTCTTGAGAGTCCCTTGGACTGCAAGGAGATCCAACCAGTCCATTCTGAAGGAGATCAACCCTGGGATTTCTTTGGAAGGAATGATGCTAAAGCTGAAACTCCAGTACTTTGGCCACCTCATGAAAAGAGCCGACTCATTGGAAAAGACTCTGATGCTGGGAGGGATTGGGGGCAGGAGGAGAAGGGGACGACCAAGGATGAGATGGCTGGATGGCATCACGGACTCAATGGATGCGAGTCTGAGTGAACTCCGGGAGTTGGTGATGGACAGGGAGGCCTGGCGTGCTGCGATTCATGGGGTCGCAAAGAGTCGGACGCGACTGAGCAACTGAACTGAACTGAACTGTACCATAGCCCGCCAGGCTCCACTGTCCACGGAATTCTCCAGGCAAGAGTACTGGAGTGGGTTGCCATTTCCTACTCCAGTGGGCCTTCCCAACCCAGGGATCGAACCCAAGTCTGTTGAGTCTCCTGCATTGGCAGGTGAATTCTTCCCCACTGTGCCCCCTGGGAAACCCAGTACCACTATCTATACATAATGTATATTCAATGATCAATTCTAGCTCTTACTCCTGTACTAGTTTTATCTGTCAGAAGTGTGTAATTAATGTTCTCCTTCTGAGCAGTTGGCCCCTAACAATTCCAAAGCAAGCTGTTTCTTCTCTAATGCATCCTCACTCTACAGTGTTTCCATTCATAGGTTATTCATGTGAATAACTCCTTGACATGTAATACCACCCAGGCTTCCCTTATTAGAGGCCCATCATTTAGGACTAGGGCTTGCTCTCCCCTCACCATATTTCAGTATGGAATCTCTTCCTACCATGTCTCAAAAATCACGTTGCGGTATAATTCCAAGCTCACTTTGCTATGCTACACATTCGGTAGGTTAGGGAGGTAGTATGATGTAGCGTGACTCCTGGACCACATTGTGTGTGTGCACTCAGTTGCTCAGTCGCGTCCGACCCTTTGGGACCCCATAGACTGTAGCCTGCCAGGCTCCTCTGGGTCCAGGAAAATTTCCAGGCAAGAATACTGCAGCAGATTGCCACTTCCTTCCCCAGGGGATCTTCCTGACCCAGGGATCAAACCTTGTCTCCTGTGGCTCCTGCACTGGGAGGCAGACTCTTTACTGCTATGCCTCCTGAGAAGACCCCTGAGAAGCCCCCTGGACCAGATTGCCCATATCTAAATCCTTGCCTTCCCTTTTACCTGCTGTGCATGTCCTTGTAAACACAGCTTCTTAAATGTCTATAAGCTTAGTTTCTATAAGCTTCATTTCTCTATCTGTAAAATGTAAGCAATAATGGTACCTACTTCAAAGGATTGTTTTTACATTTAATAGTGATATGCAGGGAGTAAATAATCAATGACAGATATTATTAGTATAAGGATATTAAGTCTATCAGTTATTTCCTTCTCCTCGCCAATATTTTCTGGGTAAAAAACACTAAGTCCCTCCCGATACTCTTATTCTTCTCAGCTTACATTTGTCCTCTACAGGTACCACTTTCATAGGCTTGTCAAGGTGACTGTCTCCCTTTCCTTCTTTAGTTTTTCAATCAAGTCAGTTAGACTCTGGTTATACATACTTCCCTGACCATGCATCCATCATTCCTCCCACTATCTAAGACCATAGTTTTGTCTTTTAAATCTCACTTCTCATCATCATCCCTTTATTGGGACATTCAACTCCCACATCTTCCTTTCTCCTCCAAGCCTTTGCTGTCAGTAGAGAAATTATGTCTATCATCTGTGCTACACTGGCTTTTGATTCCTAGTCCAAGGCCTCTTAGTTTCTTTTCAGTTAATGTCGTTCTTGCAGCATTTTAAACTTGAGATGTGCTGGGAGGAGATTTCCAGGAGCAAGTGAAGAGGAATCTTCAAGTGGCAGAGGAATCATGAGAGCGTAAGATAATAACTTTCAAGAGCTCGGTGATCTGTCTTGGGTATTTGACTTGGACAGAATGCTTATTTCATATAGGTTGAGCAGGGCATCTCAAGACTGTCAGAAAATGAATCTTTGTTATGCCAAAGATATCTGTTATCTAGTCAAAACAACTAATCAAATAATTTCCACATTAATTTTTCATTTTATGCTTGTATTTGCACATCAGCCCAAAACTCTCCAAGGAATAAATTATTATTTCAGTATGTGAAGGTTTAGTTTCTTTTGGCTACTCCAAACCATCCAAATTATAAAAGTTAAACTATCTATCATGCTTCATAAATGTACTTCCAAGAGCCAGAGAAGAGGCATCAGGAGTGGGGAATTTCTTATGTGTCCATGCACGTACAGAGTTCAAGCTTTAGGAATAAATGTGTCAAGAATGTGTAACTGCTGCCGAGTAATTATGCAACTTACATTTCTGCCAATAAAATTTGAGCCTGAGTTATGTAAGATTGAATTATAAATCCAACCTTCGCACCAATTATCATTGAGATGTGGAAAGAAAGAGCATTATAAAGGGTAGAGGGAAAGAAAAATGAATGACAAGTAATAGTCTTTATGTAAATAGTGCACGATAAATGTTAGCGTTGGTTACTCTAGCTTGTACAGCTGCCACGATCATTTTTTAATTCCTGCAACATGTCTTCTTTGTGATGTGTTAATAGCACACTTGTCTCAAGGGTGCAAGCAGAGAATGGGAGTGTAAATTTTTTTAAATGTCAGTAAAAAACACATATATTCTCCTGTTCAACAATGTAAACATTAAAAGTAAAACTGACTTCCCTGCCTAATCCCAGTCGGCTCCCAGAGGTATCTCCATAAACTGAGGTATAATCCTTCTAGTGCATTCACATACAAAGACATACATATATGTTATGTAATACATATAATTATATAGTATAGATATTATATTATAAAATTGATTACTGTGTGTGTATGAGAGTATGTTTTATATACCTGGTATCATACCATACCTGTCATTATGAAACTTACTTCTTTCACACACAGTATATAATGAAGATCTTTGATTTTACTACATACAGATCTATCTCATTCTACTTAACTACTAAACTCTATCTGCATACAAATAAGATGTTTCTAGTTTATGTGATTACAAACAATTCTGCCATGAATAGCTTATATATATGAGAGTAGAACTTTCTTTGAATTCAGAAATAAAATTGTTGATCCTAGGGCATAGGCATTTTTAATTAAATGCGTATTGTCACATTCATACCAGGAATGCAAGAGGATACCATTTCACTATACCCTAGCCAACAATGATATTTTACATCTTGTCGATCTGAAATGGTATTTCTTAATTGATGTGAAATGTTTTCTCATTATTGATGTAGTGAAAATATGCTTCATTGTTGTTCCAATTTGCACTTCTTTGACTGTGAGATTTGACATCTTCGTATATGTTTATTGTTACTTATATTTCCTCCTCTTTGAATTCACTTTTCATATCCTTTGCACACTTTTCTGTTAGATGGTTTATTTTTTTCTTATTGACATAGGAGTGCTTTAAATATCTTTGATTTTGATCAAGGCAACTTTAGGGACACCATTCACAATGCGGTCTACATGAAAGTCTCCCCCTGGTGGTGTGCAGTGTACAATTTACATAGTCACATTTGGCAGTTCATCTTTTGCTTCTGATGAATTATGTAAGCATTTTATCCTTAATCTGTCTCCTATCTTTTAACATTGCTTGTGTTATTTTTTTCATAGTAGAATAATCATACCTAATCAGTCTTTTCCTTCGTGTTGTTCGCCCTCTCTGTCTTGTTTTAAAGGGTCTTTCCTACCAAAGGTAATGAGACATTTTCCTGAATTTCCTCTGATTGTTTTCATAGTTATTTTTTAATGCTTGTATCTTTAATGTTTCTGAAAATTATTAAATTTTGTAAATGATGTGAAATAGGAACCTAAACATTATTTTCCTATTAATCATAACCAATAGTCTCAACAAATTATTGGATAGTTATCCTATCCCCTTATCTAAAATACTATGTTAATTATATACTCTTTTTTCCTATACTACTGACTGCATTTGGGGATTCTACACTATGGTCTTATGATTAAAATAATATTTGGATAAATTACTCATTTAGCTACACTAGGGTTATCACTATCTACTAATAACTGAGAGGTTGAGATTAAAATAAGAATCCATTCAATATTGGCTTTAATTCATAGTACACACTTTATGTTAACCTTTGTTATAAATTATGTGAAATTCTCACTTCTGAGAGGAGACTCAGTCTATTTTATTAATCTGTCTGTCATCCTTATAGAGTCCCTACATTGAAGACCCTGACTAGTTGCTCTTATAAACATATAGTTAGAACTGGTGGATCTTACATAATGTCTCTGGTGCCCAGCTAAGCAGCCAAACTTTTTCTTCCTGAATACTATGCTTGACTTGAAAATGCTTAACTTGATTTAACCATGTACATAGTAAATTAATAAAAATTAATAACTATATCTTTTAATTTTAAATGAATAAATCACTTGCAACAAAATATAAAGCGTTTGAGCTTTTCTGTACGGCCATGTTGACCTTAAGTGTAAGATACATCTGATAGCCCAGTCTGACAGATAGTCAGCACTAAATACACATTTGCAAGGTGAAAGACGCTAATACCAGGCTTAACTTTAAAGAAAAAAAAATTTTTTTAATGGGAGTATAGTTGCTTTACAATGTTGTGCAAGCTTAACTTTAAAAAAAAGCATTATTTCTTTTTTCTAGGCATTTTACTGATTTGCTTCATTCAGAGTTGCTGTTTTGCTCTTATTGCTTTACAACATATGGCATTAGAAAAGTTCAGTCGCTCAATCATGTCCGACTCTTTGCAACCCCATGGACTGCAGCACACCAGGCTTCCCTGTCCTTCACCATCTCCTTGAGCTTGCTTAAACTGATGTCCATCAAGTCAGTGATGCCATCCAACAATCTCGTCATCTGTCATCCTCTTCTCCTCCTGCCTTCAATCTTTCCCAATATCAGGGTCTTTTCTAATGAGTCAGCTCTTTGCATCAGGGGCCAAAGTATTGGACTTGGCATTAATCTGTCTTTCTTAGCCAAAAAACTTTAAGTCAATTTACCGTTTTCTTTGAGATCTATTTAAATCCAAGATTTAGTTATTTGGTTATTGGTTAAAAGAAGAAACAACCTGAGGTATAAATCTCATTATCCATATTTGCTTTCCATGTAGACCAATTGATGAAAACTAACTTTCCTCTTCCTTCTCTCCAGATATGCTGGTGTTTTTGAGTGATGCTAGCTTATTCCGACTGTTATTTGCAACTCTGTTCTTTCTTAGAGCATGTGTGAGATAATGCAAAAGTCAAAGACAAATCTTAGAACTGGAGATACCTTGAGATATTCTAGTCTAACCATCTCATTTTAGAACTGAGATGAATGCCTTGCTGACACAATTTGATTATATATATGTGTATGTGTGTGTGTGTGTGTGTATATATATAAAATAATTTTCATTATATATAGTTAAACTTTCTATGAACTAATCATTTGGGATAAGAGTCTAAATATATTTACAAACACATGGAGTTAGCTCTTCTTTCTTTAAAATATCCATAGCACCTATTGAATGTATGTGAATGCGCAATTATAAGATTGTGAGGATGGAGAAGTTACTGATTATCACCCATTAGCCTGACAGGAATGGTTAAAATGTGAAACAGTTTCCAGCAACATGTGGATTTCTGGCTGGCTGCTCTTTTATTTCAAAGTCTGTTTTATTTTCTGAAACAGTTTCTTATCACATTTATTTATTATTTCTCAAAGGGGTGCTGGGAAATATTCTGCCTTTATTGCTATTCTCATGTTCACACGTGAGAAAATCAAGTTCACACAGAGCTTAGCATTCTCTTCCTGGAAATGTGTACTTAAAATAACCCACAAAACACTCAGCTATCTGTCACTCAGCTCAGCACCCTTTTCTAGTCCTTTCTCTTCCAGCCTGAGGGCTTTCACACAGATGAAGCTGATATTACATGGAAATTCCCCAAATCAAGGCTTGTTTAAAAATCCCCAAGAGACACTGGACTAGGCATATCCCCATGTGGCTGAAAATACATGCACACAAAATGATACCAATAAACTTCGGAAGAAGACATGTGATACCAAAACTGCACAATTAATTGAAGAGAATGGTTGTCTTCAGCGGGGAGAGGTGAAATAAGAGGATGTTGTAAAAACAACATTAAGTTTTATTTTTGCTTCCCCCACCCCCATTCCTCATCCCAACCCAGTTTTCCAAAAGTATCTTATTCCAATATTTAAGAAAAACTTTAGTGTTTTTCTCTGCACAAGGTGGAATTTCAACAATTTCTTTGGAATGACAAGTATCAGAAAAAGTTCTGCGGCTGCTAAAATCACTGTTCTATAATCTATCAAGAGTCAAGATCTCACAAGAAGAAAATTTGCAGTATATTAACTTAAAAAAAAAAAAAACATAACCACACAACTGACAGCCAGGAGACTACTTGGGTTTTAATCTCAGTTTTGGGCTGATAATGATAACAACTCATAGCTAAGTACTTTTTTAACAGTTTATAAAACATGTTCACATATATTAATCTATTTGATCTTCATAGCAACTCTTCAAGGGAGCTGTTATATAAGTGAAAGAACTAAAGCTCAGACTGTTCAAATGATTTTTTAAAAATCATTTTAGAATATTTATTTTTACTTATTTATTTGGCTGTACCAGGTCTTAGTTGAGTTAAGGCACACAGAATCTTGGATCTGTGTTGTGGCAGGCTGGAACTTTACTTGCAGCATGTGGAATTTAGTTCCCTGACCAGTGATTGAACCCAGGACCCCTGCAATGGGAGTGCAGAGTCTTAGCTACTGGACACCAGGGAAACCCCTTACATGACATTCAGTTCAGTCCAGTCGCTCAGTCGTGTCTGACTCTTTGCGATCCCATGAATCTCAGCACTCCAGGCCTCCCTGTCCATCTCCAACTCCCGGAGTTCACTCAGACTCATGGCCATTGAGTCCGTGATGCCATCCAGCCATCTCATCCTCTGTCGTCCTCTTCTCCTCCTGCCCCCAATCCCTCCCAGCATCAGAGTCTTTTCCAATGAGTCAAGTCTTTGCATGAGGTGGCCAAAGTACTGGAGTTTCAGCTTTAGCATCATTCCTTCCAAAGAAATCCCAGGGTTGATCTCCTTCAGAGTGGACTGGTTGGATCTCCTTGCAGTCCAAGGGACTCTCAAGAGTCTTCTCCAACACCACAATCAAAAGCATCAATTCTTCGGCGCTCAGCCTTCTTCACAGTCCAACTCTCACATCCATACATGACCACAGGAAAAACCATAGCCTTGACTAGAAGAACCTTAGTCGGCAAAGTAATGTCTCTGCTTTTGAATAAGCTATCTAGGTTGGTCATAACTTTCCTTCCAAGGAGTAAGCGCCTGTTAATTTCATGGCTGCAGTCACCATCTGCAGTGATTTGGGAGCCCAAAAAAATCAAGTCTGACACTGTTTCTACTGTTTCCCCATCTATTTCCCATGAAGTGATGGGACCAGATGCCATGATCTTCGTTTTCTGAATGTTGAGCTTTAAGCCAACTTTTTCACTCTCCTCTTTCACTTTCAACAAGAGGCTTTTTAGGTCCTCTTCACTTTCTGCCATAAGGGTGGTGTCATCTGCATATCTGAGGTTATTGATATTTCTCCCAGCAATCTTGATTCCAGCTTGTGTTTCTTCCAATCCAGCATTTCTCATGATGTACTCTGCATAGAAGTTAAATAAGCAGGGTGACAATATACAGCCTTGATGTACTCCTTTTCCTATTTGGAACCAGTCTGTTGTTCCATGTCCAGTTCTAACTGTTGCTTCCTGACCTGCATACAGGTTTCTCAAGAGGCAGGTCAGGTGGTCTGGTATTCCCATCTCTTTCAGAATTTTCCACAGTTTACTGTGATCCACACAGTCAAAGGCTTTGGCATAGTCAATAAAACAGAAATAGATGTTTTCTGGAACTCTTTTGCTTTTTCCATGATCCAGTCGATGTTGGCAATTTGATCTCTGGTTCCTCTGCCTTTTCTAAAACCAGCTTGAACATCAGAGAGTTCATGGTTCACGTACTGGTGAAGTCTGGCTTGGAGAATTTTGAGCATTACTTTACTAGCATGTGAGATGAGTGCAATTGTGCAGTAGTTTGAGCATTCTTTGGCATTGCCTTTCTTTGGAATTGGGATGAAAACTGACCTTTTCCAGTCCTGTGGCCACTGCTGAGTTTTCCAGATTTGCTGGCATATTGAGTGCAGCACTTATATATAGGTAGATATAGATAGTTACCATTATTTGTATGTTATTATTATTATATGGCTTATTACTACTTTTGAAATATTTGCAATCAAGTCTTTGCAGTTTATAAACTATCTTGAAGGGATGGTATTTAGCAGGGACATAAGAACACTCGAATTAGATCCACACAATCAAGCAGCCTTCTCTTTGAGTTTCTCAAGAGAAATAATGTACAGAATCCAGTGTTGGGTGAAGTATCTTTTCATCTATTAGCTGGAGACCTGGCCCCAAATCCAGGATAACTGCCAAGTGAGATTGGCTGGATTAAATTGAATCTACAATTGAATCTTGGTTTTTATCCCTCCACTGAGGAAGAAGCCCATTAGCCAGAAAATGAAGAGGAAGTATGTGAGGAGGGAGGAGGAGATGAATGGCCCACTGCTCTCCTGAAGGTAGGCCCAGCTCTCCTTAATATTCTGATCTGGAAAAGCCAGAGCATCTGACCCTAAGGAGATCTATCTAAGGCTCCTAACACCTAGAAAGCCAGCCCAATCGGTGTCATTGAACTTGACCAATCCCTAGCAAAGATTTTCTTCTGTGGAAGACAAGAGTGTTAAGAGTGCTGGCTTGAAAGAGTTGCTGAAAGTTCTCCTGGCTAACTGTTTCCAAAGTAAGAAGAATCCCCAAACTTGGGAATGATATTCAGTTCAGTTCCATCGCTCAGTCGTGTCCGACTTTTGCGACCCCATGGATTGCAGCCCGCCAGGCTTCCCTGTCCATCACCAACTCCCAGAGCTTTCCTAAACTCATGTCCATCGAATCAGTGATGCCATCCAACCATCTCATCTTCTGTCATCCCCTTCTCCTCCTGCCTTCAATCTTTCTCCGCCTCAGGGTCTTTTCCAATGAGTCAGTTCTTCGCGTCAGGTGGTCAAAGTATTAGAGCTTCAGCTTTAGCATCAGTCCTTCCATTGAATATTCAGGGTTGATCTCCTTCAGAATGGACTGGTTGGATCTCCTTGCAGTCCAAGGGACTCTCAAGAGTCTTCTCCAACACCACAGTTCAAAAGCATCAATTCTTCAGCACTCAGCCTTCTTCACAGTCCAACTCTCACATCCATACATGACCACAGGAAAAACCATAGCCTCGACTAGACGGACCTTAGTCGGCAAAGTAATGTCTCTGCTTTTGAATATACTATCTAGGTTGGCCATAACTTTTCTTCCAAGGAGTAAGTGTCTTTTAATTTCATGGCTGCAGTCACCATCTGCAGTGATTTTTGGAGCCCAAAAATGAGAAAGCTCAGACCTGGGCATAGGGGAAATGTCCAAATTGTGGGAAAAGGAAGAGCAAATGGGAAAATCAGGGAGGACAGAGAGGTAAGATAGCAGTCAGGACACCAGTGGCAGGAGCCACCAAAGACAGAGCCAAGGGAGTCTGGGGGCTGGGGAGGACTGCACAAGGCTCAGCCCTTCAGGGGCCACAGGCCGGCTGCTCAGAAGCAGGAGAGGAGGGGACCGAAGGTAAAAAGTCCAGGGCAAGAAGGAGGGAGGTCATGGAAGAAGAAGTGGGGAGGCAGGGGGAGACTGCATCATAAACGCATCGTTTGGAGAAATTTGACATTGAAAGAGAGGAGTGAAGCTCATCGGAACAAGACGCAAGGTGATTTGCCCCCACGCCTCGGGCATGTTTTGGACAGAGGGCACTGACCAGTGCAGAGTGAGGCACGCACGAGGGCGTATGAGGTGAGATGCTGCTGGACAGCAAAGACATTTCAGGTCTCACACGCGCTCTCTCGCTGACGTCATGTGATCAACCCCAGCACAGCTTGATCAGTGGTTAGATGTATCTTAAGTACATAGCTAGTTTGCTTGTTCCGGACAGCCATCCTTCCCCATGTATTACCAGACTCCACTGTCTTTGAAAATATGTTTTCTCTTTTGTTAGATCTTAAAAATAGTCTCCCCCGCCAAGAGAAATCACTGCCTCTTAGATGACATTCTGCCATGCCAAAGCTACAAAACCTCACCCAAAATAGATCAAATATTTTAAATATTTTCTTATTTGCACCCCTCACAAGTATGCCTGCAATGCAAAGCCAATTATCAGACTGACTTTTTTTTTTTCCTGAAATGACAGAAGATATATTTTCTGGTAAAAAAGTGGACACTAGGTCTCACCACATGGTGTTGGTTGGATTTCAGCCAGCCTTCCCTAAACCTGGGACAGGGAGGGTTAACACGTGCAGCTGGGTTAACACGTGCAGAGTAAGGAGGTCTCTGTTAGCATTTGCCATCTGGGAGTCCAGCTCGTGCACTTGTCTGAGCTTTCTCGTTAGAACAGTGATTCTCTAAAGGCAGGTGCAGTGTTTTTACAAGATTACAAAAGGCACATAGCCTAACACTAACTCTTTCAGGTAATAGATGTGCAGAGGTTGGTTGAATGAATGAATGAATAAACAAAACTATCTGAGAAGAATCCTGTTTACAGCTCTGAGTGACAAGAGGAATTTCTTGTGAATGAAACCTTTTTGCTTTCCCTGAGGGGGAAAGCAAATCCAAAGAAAGAGTGAGGGAAGAGTGGAAAGCATAGAGCCATAAGAAATAGGGAGACAGAGAGTTCTTGCTGGACACTGAGGGAATTGTTTAGTCCTGTGGGTAGACATGGAGAACAATAACTTGTCTCAGATGGCCCTTCTTCCTTCCACACTGGATCTTCTCCGATCTCACTCCCTTTCTATTTTGTCAAGTCCTCACCCTTATCTCATGTAACCATGTCCTACTTCTACCTGGTGCCTTGGGAGACCAGCCCTTCCTTCTTTCTTCTTTGCCCCATAATTGCAGGCTCTCCCTTCAACCATACCCTATTCATAAAACATAGGCTATGGCTTAAGGTGTTAGCCCTTAAGGGTAACTACTGTTTCCATGGTGTCAAAGCTTTCCTATAAAGGTGTGACTAGGTTGAGGACTTCCCATTCAGGGCAGATCCCCTCTCCTGCTAGTCAGGCTGGCCCTGAGTGGGGAGCATCACTGGTCTGGGGACAAAGGAGGGCAATGGCTTTTCCCAGTGTCCTATAGATGACCACATACTAGTGCCCTGGAGAGAGAGTTCTCATCTGTATAGCAGTTTCTTAGAAAAAAAAAAAAAACAAAACCAAAAAAGTTTAAGGATAGAATAAAACCTGTGTACATGCTCTGCAGAATTAACAAATGTAATAATTTTGTCATCATTGCCTAAGATCTTCTTTTTTTTGTTGTTAAATTAATTTTTATTTTTTAGTTTGTTTTGCTTTACAATACTGTATTCAAGATCTTCTTTTATATATTGCAGAAGAATTTGAAGTTCCTTGATTTTGTTCCTTGATTTTGTGGCCAGTACCATTCTCTCTCCCTCTCATGGGAAACCACTATGTTGAACTTTGGGGCTTCCCAGGTAGTCTAGTGGGAAAGAGTCTGCCTACCAATGCAGGAGACTTAAGAGATGTAGGTTCAATCCCTTGCTTGGAAAAATCCCATGGAGATCCCTTTGGTATTCTTGCCTGGAGAATCCCATAGACAGAGGAGCCTGGCAGGCTCCAGTCCATGGGTCACACAGGATCGATCACAACTGAAACGACTTAGCAGTAGCATGTTGAATTTGGTGTGGTTCTACCATCAGAGGTATTTATATAATTCATAGGAATAGAATCAATCATCCATCCCTTTTGGCTGCTCTATAGTATTCCATCCTATACTTTATATAGCCTCTCCCTCACTAATGGCTGTTGGAAATTTTGCAATGATATTGCAATTACAGATGATACTCCAAAGAGCTGCCTTTTACATGTCTCCTTGCTGAAGAATGTGGGAGTTTCCCAAGAAGATATACCTAAAAATGGAATTGCTAAAGAAATGCACATACGGAACATCACTGGATGTTGCCAAATCCCTGCAAAGTGAATGTACCGATTTACTTTCTTACACAAAATATATACACATTACCAGCAATATTTAGTTTTTCAAAATCAGATGTCTTTTTCTTTACCAATTTGCTGGTTATGAACTGGTATCAAGGTTTCATCATGCATTTTCTGGTTACTAATGAGTTTGGGCATCATTTCATGGTTTTGGGCCTTTGAATTTTTTTCATGTGTGGATTGTAATATCCTATTCCCATTTTCCACTGGGTTTTTCTCTCTGTGTGTGTCTTTGTGTCTTTCTCTCTGTCCCTCCCATACCTACCACAATCGATTTTCAGGCTTTTTTGGATATTCTAGATTCTAATCTTTTGTTTTATACCTTGTACATCTTCTCTTGGGTTGTCTTCTACTTTGTATATGACAGCTTTTGTTGCACAGAAGTTTTTACATCTTGAAATCTTGAAGTAACTAAATTTTCTTTAGTTTAAATTTCTTTAGCTTAATTTTTACTTTATAGAAATAATTACTTAGCTTTTTCTTGGTTAAAAAATGTTTCAAAATCTCAGTGGCTTATGACAAACATTTATTTCTTACTCCTTGGTCAGTGGCAACTCTGCTGGTCCTGGCTGGGTTCACTGGCCCAGCAGAGCTCTTTGTGTGTCTTCTCCTGAAACTCAAGCTAAAGAACAGCCATGATCTGGGCTGCATGGATTCCTGCTTTGCTATAACAAGTTATCACAAATTGGGTGGCTTAAAATGACAGAAACTTATTCTTCCACCACTGTGGAGGTGAGGAGTCCAAAATCAAGGTGTTGACAGGGTTGTTGGCTTTTTCTGAAGACTCAGGGAGAATCTGTTCCACGCCTCTCTCCTAACTCCTAGTGGTTGCTGGCCATCCTTAGCATTACAAATATTTATTTACTTATTAGGCTGCATCAGGTCTTATTTGAAGCACACAGGTACTTCACTGCAACATGCGGGATCTTTCACTGTGGTGCAAGGGCCTCTCTCTAAGTGTGGTGCTCAGGCTCCAGAGTCCATGGACTCAGTAGTTGAAATGCACGGGCTTAGTTGCCCTACAGACTTAGTTCCCCCATGGCATGTGGGGAAACTTAGTTTCAGACCAGGGATCGAACCCATGTCTCCTGCACTGGATGGTGGATTCTTAACCACTGGACCATCAGGAAGGTCCCTGTCCTTTTCATGTAAGGACATTTATCATTGGATATAGGGCCCACCTAGATAATCCATCCAGGCTACAGTCCAGGGGGTCAAAAAGAGTCCAACACAACTTAGCAACTAAGAACAACACAGATAATCCTGTATGATTTCATCTTGAAATTCTTAATTATTAATACATCTGCAAAGACCCCATTTTCAAACAATATCACATTGATGGGTTCTGGATGAATCTATCTTTGCAGGGGATGGGGAGACCCCATTCAATTCTGCAGCGCCTGTTATCACAGCAAAGGGCAGACACTCAAGGGTAAAAGCAAAATGTGATGCCTCTTAAAGCCTCCACTTGGAACGGGCACATAGTCAGTTTCAGCCACATTCCATGATTCACAGCAAAACCCAGGTCAAGACCAACTAGGAAGAGCACTGCGGCAATACAAAGCAGAGGACATGAGCATGTAATCGCAGTCACAGAGGAAGTGAATATTTAGCTGTCAGAATGCAATCTATTACAAACCACATTATTTTTGAAGTCAAATAATACATGCATTTTCAATAAAAGGCAGTCATCATCTACCTCACCCACTCCTGTAACTGACCCTCCCCCCAGGCAATGACTCTCAATGACTCCTTCTCAGCCTCCTTTTCTGGGCTTTAAATGGCGTGTCAGTTCCCACACCTCTTCACTGCCTGCATCTTTTTTTTTTTTTAGGTAACTTATTCCTGGCTTAAAAATACTATCTATAAATGGACAGCTCTCAAAGGTGCATCTCCAGCCTCATCCTCCCTCCTTGACACCAGATTTGTTCATCCCAGGACCTATCTGTGCTTCTACTTGGATGCCTCTTATCATCTTAATATGCTTAACATATGTCTCTGTGATTCCCACTCCTCCTTGAAATCTATACCTCCCTCAGGGGTCCCCATTTCATGAAATAACACTCCCACTCAGTTATCCGGACCATGAAAGGAGATATCCTTGATTCCTCTTTTTCTTACATCCCTCATTCAAACCACCCAGATGGGTCCAGAATTCAGTGCTTTCTCAGTCCCCTGAGCACAACGGCCCTAGTCCCAGGAGCACTTCATGCCTAGGAGGCAGCAGCTCCCTCCAGCTTCTTCCCTCACACTCATGCCGCCTGTTCTGCACAAGTGTGTGTGCAGCTGCCAGAGTGACCCTTTTCTCTCTGCTCCACATCTTCCAGTGCCTTTCCCTCTGACTTGGAACAAAACCCGAAGTCCTTGCCGTGGCCATAAGGTTCTGCATGATCTGAGCCACTGGAGGTCACTTCTCCCAATTACTCTGAAATCTCTGTTATTCCTTCAGTATGTACCTGCTTTGCTTGCAGCCAGGAATGCCCTTCCTTCAGGTAGTCTCACTGCTTACTCCTTCATTTTTTTAATCCACTTCTCTATTGAAGAACTTTTCCAAGAGGACCTTCTGATTTCTTCTCTTCCTCTGCACTTTCTCATTTTTTCTGTACAGCACTTTCCCCTGACTTATATTATATATTTATGTATTAGCTAATGCGTTTATCTGTCTCCCTTCATCGAAATGTATTTTGTTCACAGGAACGCCTAGAACAGGCCCTGGCATGTGAGTGAGACGCAATAAACATTTGTTCTGTGAATGAATGAACTATTGTAGGGGGAGTTGGTAATTGCTTTCATATTCCTATCAATGTACTAATTCTACTACTTATTAAAAGTTCAAAAGTAGGCATTTATTACCAATTTCCTACTAAACAAAATGCAGATTTAGCTCTCTTATCTAGCATCATCCTACTAACATGTTCTTGCTCATTCTCCTCTGAATCTAATTACATCATCACTGTTTTGGTGAACTCAACATGTAATGTTTACACAATTATGGCTGTAAATTTTTCTCACAGTTGACCTGTGTAGTGTACAATAGCCACTTTTCCTTTCTCATACAAATATGTAATTTTTCCTGAAATTATAATGACCTCAGTCTTATACTTACTTATTTTCTACATACCTATCATATATTCTTTTCCCAAGAACATATCAGGTAATCTGTCTACTTGCCTTTTTCTTAAAATATCTTCCCTGGAGTCCTCTGCTCCAGTCTCTACTGATTGGTTTCTGGACCGGCTGTTGTCCTGGAATTTTCTTTCACCATCATCATGGGACCACTTTTTACCTCTGTCGTGGGTTTGCATCCCCTGTTTTCTGATCCTTGTCTTTGAAGCTTCTTGGTTTCTAGGTTTAGCTCCTACTTTTTTCTCCCTTTAAAATATATAACTTCAAGAACTTGATGACCTCAGAATACAATATGTTTTCATTCATTTTATTGGATGACCAGTGGGCCCTCTGAATCAGGAAACTTCTGCCTTTTAGTTTGAGGAAATTTTAATTTATTATTTCTTTTGTAATTTCCTTCCCACAATTTTCTGGAGTACTCAGATGTTGGCTATTTGCTTGATTCTCTAATGTTCTTTTCTCTTCTTTTTCCCATCTTGTCTTTTTCTTCTGCTTTTCTGGAAAATTTTTCTTAACTTTATCCTCCACTTCTTGAATTGAATTTTTATGAATTTCTGTCCTAGTATTTTTCATTTACAATAGTTCTTTCCGTTCCCTGCAAATACCTTTTTACAGAGTATTTCTCTTGTTTCTTGGCTACAGTATCTTCTCTTATCTCTCCGAGAATGGTAATTATTGTTTTCTTGAAGTTATATGGTAATTATAGCTTTCTTGAAGTTTTCTTCCATTTCTCACCCTCCCCCTTTCCCTCTGAGTTTCCTTTTTTCTGTTGTGCTAATCTTTCTTTCAGAGCTTTTCTTTAACTCGATTTAAAACTTCATATTTAAGAGTGAGATGCTAAACAGTTGATTGAAAGTCACTTTTAATCAACCCTTTCATGAAAGGGTTTTGGGTGATGAGACAGACGTTTCCGGGGTTCCTCACATTTTGCGCCTTTAGACCCTTTTTCCATGGGTCTGCCAGTTTCTCTGGAGTGGGACCCCCCAGTCTCCTTTCTGCGGAGTACAGGCTCAGTGTTCTTGAGCAGACGTTCATTTCAAAGTCTGTTTTTAGCGCATGGCATCTTTTCTCTCTGCTTTGCCTGACATTCTGAGGTCAGCGCTTCTCTTCAGAAAATGAACTTCATGTCTGTCTGGTTGGGTGAGGGGTGGGCATCTGGGTTGGTGGGGGCAGAGGAGTCTCTAGGCTGCTAACTGTTCCTTACTTGGATTTTCAGCCTAACCTGTTTTCTGCTCCATCTCCCACCTCAGAGATTCCCAAGCTTCCACATCCTGAGTTTTTCCTGGTTCTGAGGCTGGAATTGGCTTCTTTCTTGTCCATCAGCCTTCTGCTCCACAGGGCCAGAGTTCAGTTTTTCAGCTCTGGTAAGTCAATTACTAACCACCCATCCACTTTCCATATTTCAGAATTTGGCTCACATCGACCTGTGTTGACTCTTTTCCAGTACTCTTTGCCCTGTAGGATTTATTTATGATTTTTTATTTCTTTGTTATCATTTTGATGAGATTTGGGAAAGGAGTAGAAATAAATGAGGGATGTGCATTTAATCTGCTGAGTTTAACCATATCCTCAATTTTTTTTTAGTCTTTTCATTTGCATGTTCTACTTTTTAGATTTAAGAATTCTGCCATCCTCTATCTTAAATATATTCTCCTATAATTTTTCCTAATCATTTTCAAGTTTTGTTTTTCATGTAGTTTATATTCTTTTGCTGTGGGTGGAAATTCTGAATCTAACTGTATTATTTTCATATAATTGGTTGTAACCTTACCATGAAAAATACACCATTTTCTCCCTAATCTATAATGCCTTCACTATTATTTTAAATGTTTTCATAAATGCTTGGGACTGTTTCTAAGCTTTCTACTTTATCCTATTAATCTATAGGTCTTATTTTAATTAGAATTGTCCTATAAATATATTGGTGCTTTTCTTTAGATCTTTACTTTTCCATATTACTTTTAGGATTGTTTTGTCAAATTCTATAAAATAGATCATTTAGGGATTTTAGTTGTAATAGTAAATGCATAGGTTAATATGAGAAGAATGTACATGTTTATAAATTTAAGGTTTGCCATTTTATAAAAGTGATATATTTCACCATTTAGGCAGAACTTGTATGTCCTTAAATCCAGGACATAAGTGTTTTGTAATTTTCTTGCACATATTTTGTTACATTTATTTCCCAGGTAATGCACACTTTTGTTGCTAATAACATATTTTTCCACTATATTTTAAAATTAAAGATGGCTGGTTACAGAAACTCTGAATTTTTGCATACTGAACTTGCTTCCAATAATCTTGCTAACCTCTTTTAGTAGTTCTGTTTGATGATTCTCTTTCTATGTAGATAATCATATCATAAATAGCAAATAAATAAATCATATCATAGCAAATAGCATGTTTTTCTTTCTAATTTCAATAGCTCCTATTTCTTTTTTCTATTTCTTTGTCTTGGCTAGGACTTCCAATCCATTTTTTAGTTGCAGAAGAGATAATGGTCATTCTTGTCTTTTCATTGATTATAATGGGAATACTTTTAAATTTCATCATTAATTGTGGTGTTTGCTCTATATTTCTGGTAAATATCTCTTATGTTTACAAAGATTCTGGTGCTAGTTTTTCAAGAGCTTTTTTTCTTTTTCCTATAAGTGATAATTTTATCAAGCATTCAGTTTCAGTTCAGTTACTCAGTCATGTCTGACTCTGCAACCCCATGGACTGCAGCATGCCAGGCTTCCCTGTCCATCACCAACTCCTGGAGCTTGCTCAAACTCATGTCCATCGAGTTGGTGATGCCATCCAACCATCTCATCCTCTGTCATCACCTTCTCCTCCCACCTTCAATCTTTCCTAGATCAGGGTCTTTTCCAATGAGTCAGTTCTTCGCATCAGGTGGCCAAAATATTGTAGTTTCAGCTTCAGTATCAGTCCTTCCAATCAGTCCTACTAAACATTATTTTTTATCTATTGAGATGAGCATTCATATTCTTTTTTTCTATTTTTATAGACTTTTAAACTGCTAATAGTGTATAATATGTCAATAGATTTTCAGATTTTGACCATCACAGAACTGGCCCTTGTTTTTTTTTTTTTTTTTTTGTCATTGTTAGATTCAGTATGCTAATTTTTTCATCTAGGTTCATAAGCACATTTAGTCTAATTTTCTTTTCTATTTCTTTCTTTCTTTCTTTTCTTTTTTTTAACCATTTTTATTGTCCAACTTTGATATTAACATTCTACCAATCTGATTTTATTGTTTATAAACTTGAGTTTCTGGATATACTTCATTTGAGCAAAAGAAGGTATATGTGTGTGGGAGACAGGTTGTTTTACTGCCTTTTAAAATGTCTGAAGTATCTGTTCGATTCAATAAAGTAGATATTTTAAGTTGGAAGAACGTATATTTTTCATGGAACTCAATTAATTGATTTTCATTTTGAATGAGAAAAGTATGGCTTGCTTTTACTTTTCCCAAATTGACACACTAGCAAAATAAAACTGCTCACCACTGCAGCTTGCAAATACTCAGTTGGAAATGAAAGAATACAATGAATCATCCAGGTGTTTCCAAATGTCTTTTTAGAGTTGTTATGGTTTGATCAGGTAGATACAGCGTATGCTAGGCAAGCTATTCTTTATCTGGGATGATCCAATGGGAAATATATTCCACAGAAGTTTCCTACATAAATCCTGTATTTTTAGTGTCATTTACAAATGACTTCTGGAAAAAGTGAATATTATTATCCCATGACAGAGATTGGCAACATATATCTCTTTTCTTTCTTTTTATTCCCTTTCCTTTTTTATTCCTGTTTACTTTTTTAAAAGTAAAAAGACAATGAAAAAAGAATTCTTCTATGTCATGCTGTATATTACATGAAATTTGTTAAATTATTCTTCCAACTACATAGTTCCTGCACAATAAGTCTATTTTCAAATACACAAAATAGGCTGAATGATCGCTCATCCACAAAACCCTGGACTCAGAATTTATCTAGGGAAACATACGTCTCTTTTCTAAAGACATAATCCAAAAATATTTAGCCATTTATCTCCTAAAAACCATGAAAAATGCATGTCCTTTCCATGTTTCCTGCTGATAATACTTCCCCCATTTGTAGCACAACTTTTCTTTCCTCTGGAAAGCTGGTACTTATTTTATTCATAGATGGTAAATTATGCCCTGATCCTGCTCAACCAGCGGGTATGACTCAAACAAGCAGGGAGAATGCTGCTTAGGATATAATCAGCAGTGGCCATAGAAAGCAGCACATCAGACAGGCCTCACTGAGTTACAGTCATACTGCCCGGAGATCACAGGCACCAAGCCTCTCTGGACAAAGGTCCTATCTTCACATAAACTTCACAGCCGAATTGTTTTCAGAGCTCAGGGATGCCTGCCCCACTAAGTGTTCAAGCCCAGCAGTTTACCAGACTGTGGAGTGTTAGTCTATCTTTACAACCTGTCCCCAGCAGCCCAAACTGGGTGTGTTCCCAAAGTTTATTTCCAAATCATTTCACTGGGATCAGAGAGCATTTTCCCATAGGAACAATTTTATAAACAGTGGTGTTCCACAAATGCCTGGTTGAGCCACAGCGTACTTGAAATGCAGCAGTGACTGTCCTATTCCCACAAGCCGTTATTTATTCTGCTTCCCTGGGAAAATGCATTCTGGTTTCAACTTGGGATGCCTGGAGCTCACCTCTCCCTCCGCCTGGCAGCCTTTGCTATAGATTTTTTTTTTTTTTTTTTTTTAGGCTGTGTTGCAGTAGCAGTTGGAAAGAGGGGACAGAGTAGCCTTTCCCCTAAAAAGGTGAGTGTAGGTTGACAGAGATGCCTCTGGGTAGCTTAGTGCTTTGGAACTGAGGAAGGAAGCCACCGATGGGGCTGTCACTTCCCTAGTCTTCTGAGGGAGGCAAAATGGGCAGGGACTTTCTCCTAAGTAGAGCTCATTTCTAATTCGGATCTTCCTAAATAGGAAAAAGGCTTATACAAGTTATACCTAAGATTTTTGAAGACCATGCTTCTGGGCATGTAATTAGCCAGGGAAAATATTTTAACTCCTTCTGGTCAGTAATGGAACAGTCTCCAAACACAGAAAAATAACGAATGAGGCAGAAATGTGGCACCCAGCCCCAGCACCTGACTCACAATCTCTTGTTACTGAATTGAGTACTGATCGACTGAATAAATTCTGTACTGAGAAGTACAAGACCACAGGATATATATAGACACAGGCTAGTTAATTGCAATTCAGCATCTCCTAATTCTGACGCTCTCACAGCACACATCCTACCAAGAAGAGCAGTTTGGAGTGCTTTCAAGAAGACGCCAGGATGTCAGTGTCATCCCTGGGCGTATGAATCCATCTACAGCAGCTCCAAAGCAGGTGCTAGGTCCCTTCACACCCTCTCTATTGTGCAGTTTCCAGCAATATCTCTCTGTCGCCAAATCAGAGTAAACAGAGGGGAGAGGGAAGGAGAGAGACAGGAGATGTGGAAAACCAAAGAGGATAGCCAAGTCTATAGGACTCTGCCTGGATGAATTTCTGGCAGCATACTTATTCTACTAAAAAAAGACCTGCTTTTTTTTTTTTTTTTTTTTGGTTAGTTGTTTTTATAGCACATATTTTAGGAGGCTGGTCCTCTTTCAGTTTAAATTTTAGCCTGTACGTTGGACCTGGGTCCTAGCCATTTAGGCTTTAAAATTGCATATACAATTAAATTCCATTTTGTATGTACAACTACTTTTAAAAGAAATAGGCTATCAAAACTCTTTCAATTAAATAAGCTTTCCCAGCCCCCACCCCAATAAACATATGGACTGTTAAGTTTAAGTTTCATGGAGCGTGCTTTCTTTTTAAAGCTCCATTTGTGTTCTACAAGACAGCCTCTTTCTCCAAGATTAACATTTCTTATGATTGTTCCTGACAATGGATTCACTTCCAGAGGCCCTGCTAAGGATAACCAAAAAAGGGCATGTAGCAGGCTGGTTTTGGCAGCCTGCACGCAGTTTCAGAGCTTTTTAGGTCTTGGTTTTTTCTGATGAGTGATTTCCTGAGCATGCCTAGGGAATGACAGGCATCTCCACAGGCAGGCTGCATCCACCTCGGCTGGGGTGTCGTCATTGGCTGCCTATTAGAAAAACTACAGGACAATGCATACCACCGATGCCGACTGTAAACATAGGGGATATGTGTTCACTTAGCATGGACTTCTGGGAGGGGCTAAGGAAGGGCGGTCTGGAGTTTTATTGAATAGAGCAGTGTGTATTAGGCTGCCTGCCTGCCTGCCCTCTTGCTGTGCTCCTGCTTAAAGAAATCAGTCCTTCCTTTCCGACTTAGTCCCCGGGAAGAAGTTCAGCCTACGAGGTAAGGCACAGAGGGCTTTCTTTTAATCTCCTCCAGAGAGCGTGGGGGCTTTCTCTGGGTTTCAGTCAGCATTCCTGGGCAAGGTAGCTGGAGATGCAAGATTATAAAAGTCAATAAACCACGCAAATGCTCGGGATTGGGATTTGCTGCCCTGCAGATGTTCCCGGAAGACAAACAGAATGAGATTTCAAGTTTTGTTCTTAGAGTCAGGATGAGAGGAGAGATTATAGAGAGACTTATATTCAGGGACCACTGGCAACTTTGATAAGATAGCCTTTTGTTCAGGAGTGCCCTGGGGATTTTACCTGATCGCCATAGACCAGTGTCAATAGTCATGCAGTGCCTATTGCTCATGCCAGCCGTCTCTCCTGCATCTTTTATTATCAGAGATTTAAAGAGGTTTTGCTTTAAAAGCAACAATAACTTTCTAGGTGGATAAGAAGCCAAAGTGATCATTTGTAATCAAACGCATTTACATTTTATTCTGCTACCAGTGTTTAAGACTTGACTTCTAGAGCTGCAAGGAGATAAGGTCGGGGGTGGAGGGAAGAAGAGCACTGTCATTTAGCATGGGCTGGGTTAATGTAGTGATTTGCTATTTGCCCAGACAGAAGATGCCTCCCTTGATCTGTTTCCTATAAAACCTAATAATGAGAGAATGCATGTGCTAGTGGGTGTGTTTTTAGAAATCGCATTTCACATCTGACCAAACTCTTTCTCAAGAAATCCTATTTTCTGTTTGAAAGCATGCCTGAGTGTCACTGGAGAATTTGAAAAAGGTGTAGGTTGCAAGTTTGTTCTGGGAAGAGAGGGAACAGGCTTTCATTTCAAGATAGTCAGACATATTGGGGCATCTTAAACAGTAGCGCAAGGCAGCTAGTTGGTAGAAGCCTGGAACTCCTTTTAGAAAGAGATGATTGTAAAGGGTGGGGAAATTTTAGTGGCAATACACGGTCAAAAAAAAAAAAAAGATGAGTGAGAACAAAGTACTTGGTATTCATGGATCCCATCTGTTAATCAGACTATGCAAATGGACTTGTGAGCTGGAATAGTGAAATCCTTCTAATGTGTTTGGCAAAACCAGATGTGGATGTCAAGAACTTAAGTGAAGACTAGGTGGTATGGGGCAAGAAAGGCAAATCTGAGCATTGTTTTCAAAAATAAACCTGGATATTAAAGGTTTCCAGTTCCAAATGACTGACTCGATTTGATTTTATTCCATGAACAGAGGTGGTTTTGTGTTGCGATTCATTAAATAATCTTCTATCTCCGTATTTAAAAGTTTGAGGATAATTTTCTTGAGAATGCTTCCCTCTCCTTCTAGAAGTGATATATGAGAACAGAATTCCCTGTGAGTTTCTCTTCCTGGACAGTTCTGAGTAAGTGTGAAAGAAAGGCTGCAGGCAAAGCTATAGTTTGATTATTGTCATTCCCTTGAAGAGATCAAGTTCCAAACTATTTTCATAGTGTTTTTAATGTCAATCAAAATATGGAGAGCAGTTTCTTTTTCAACTGCTCTCTAAACCATGTAGGGAATGTAAGTTTGGGAGGAAATCTATAATCTTGGGATTTGAGGATAAATTCCATTTTGAAACCAACATCTCTGAATCCCTGACAGTTCAAACTTTGCTACCACCACTCTCTCCTGCCTTCCTCGTATGCTCCTCACCCACCAAACAACCACAAAAATACTTTCTCAAAATAATGCTTCAAGTGCTCTACTCTACATAGTGATGGAGCAAGGGGATTTGGGCATTATACTTTAGGTAGGACTTCAGGCCATTCTTTCTGCTACTTTTGTTGAATATTAGCTAGCACTCATCTCCCCAAATAGTAAAGCAAAGGAGCACAATGAAACCACAGCGCAAAAATTTGTGTTTGATTAAAATCATTTAATAAAAAGAAATACAATGGCAAAAATGTGGACTAAAAAGTCACTAGTGAAAAGTGATCTCAGCACACAGGAGGAACGTACAGTAAATTGATCCATAGGTAACATGCTGGGTTGTTTTCGTTATTCAAAACCAGCAGAATGTACAATTTAAATAATTCAGATCAAAGACTGCTTTAAATAAACACACACTTCTTACATTGAAGAAAAGGTTCAAACTGAAGTTTAAAGGATTTAAATGAGATGCATGTAAGCATTCCCTGACAGTGAGGCCATTAGCAGTTCTAACTGGCTCTTGTGACTGGCCTGAGAATCTGCTCGGGGGCAGATGGTATAGAGTGGTTCTGTACCTGGCCATATTTTCTGTTCTGATGAGTATAATGTACCCTTGTACGTGCTCACTCAGTCATGTCCTACTCTGTGACCCCGTGGACTGTAGCCCACCAGGCTCCTGTGTCCATGGGATTTCCCAGGCAAGAGTACTGGAGTGGGTTGCCATTTTTTCTCCAGTGGATCCTCCCAAACCAGGGATCAAACCCGGGTCCTCTGAGGCTCCTGCATTGGCAGGAGGGATTCTTTACCACTGAGCCCCCTAGAGAAGCCCTCAAAATGTACCTTAATAGACCTTTTCTTAAGAACACACTTAGTTATCTCCCTTTGTCATTTTCATGGTAGGATGGTTACTGGTTGGTCATTCGTTAGCAAGACAAAAAAATGACCTGTACATGGGCATGAGGAGGGACTGGCAGGTTCCCCATCTGCCTGCAACCTGTCACGTGTCTCGGAAATGTGGTAGGGTGAGGCCATGGTGGGGGGCCAGGGAAAATGCTGACGGGGTGGTACGCAAATAGCATGGTAGGACTAAGGAGGAGGTTAGAAAGATACTGCCAAAGAATTTTCAGACTTTAAAAAAGAATTTTCTGGGTAAATTCTCCCAAGGCCCCAAAATAGAAACATTTTCTCCTTACTGAAAGGCCTTCATCCATCAAGTTAATTCAAGTTTGATATTGGAGAAATGCCCATAGGATTGGAGTAGTTGGTTAATTTAAAGAGATACTTGTAGCTCTGGCTTCACTCCTGAGAGTCAGTCTGAGTACTGGTTCTTCTATTTAAAAAGCCCAGAACTTTGAGGGAAATCATCAGTCTTTGACCTCATGTGTGGAATGGGCCTTCTAATGCTTCTCCTACCTCCCACAGTGGTTAAGATGTGTGAATGAGATGAAGCTGTTGCCCCTTCTTCTCTATAGGCTGTATGCTCCACTGCCTTCAATTTGAGTCTTTTGGACATTATGCTCATTTTGGTTGGTATCTCCCCTTCTTATCTATTTTCCCTAATTATCTGCTCAATTCTTCCTCATATTTGAAGACCTTAGAGTGATACTTGCTAGATCCTGGTTCGTTCTAAAACTCAGAACCCAGCGTTTAGGGAATACTGGTCCACGCCAGTGTTGCCTAAACTTTGGCTTTCATAATCAGAGAGCAGGACGGCAAAAGTTTCAGGAATCGAGTAAGATGGGTCATCATGGTGTGAGGCCATATCCAGGAACCAGGAAATCTGAAGATCCTGTTGAATAGAAGACCAGTGACAAGGTGCTGACAACAGAAAGGCCTTGGTAAGTGAGGCAGTTTCTCTGCCCCCAGCCAAAAGCGTGCAACGAATCCCAGCATGTCAGGCCTGGGTCTTGTGAGGAGGCTGAGGTAATCGAGAGCGCCTGGCTGTGGTTCCTGTTGGTACTGAGACCAGAGAGAGGCATGCATCTGGCCTCTCACCTCTGCTCGCTTCAGCCTTCAGCAACCCCAGCTGGGTCCCCTGTGGACGGATCCTGCGCGGCATCCCTCACTTCCAACCCCAGGCCTTCGCCTCTACCAGTTTCTCTAGCTCTTCCATCCCCAGGCCAAACAAGGGGGCTTTCCTGATCCAACACAGACAGTTTACAGTGGCTGGGCTGTAGGGTGAGGCCCAGACAATAGCAGAAGGATCAAGCCTAGATATGCTCGAGATAGGGAAGCCTCATCACATTTTTAGGTCAAGGGAGAAGGGTGAGAGCAGATGCAGAGCCGTTTCTGTGGTAAAGAGCCACGCTGCAGCTCACAGGCTGGCTGCTGGCGGAGGAGTGTCGGGAGCAGAGGGGAAAAGGCAGGGCTCATGGGGTAGCTGTGAGGAAGAGGTGATGGGGCTGCCCCGTCAGCCATCCTTCCTTGTGCTGCTGTTGTTGTTTTCTCATGGAAGCCTTTGAGAAACTGATAAAAACTCTAACCCCTCAAGGTCCACTGAGAACCCACTTTTCTGACTGACTTGTGAGAAATGCTTGAGCCGGTGGAGGTTGGGGTGGGGAGTGGGATAAAGTGTTGGTTCTCCCTGGAGACAAGAGTGAATGGCAGCAGAACGTGTGAGGAGGTGTCCTTCCTAGTTTCCCAGATTCTCTGCAAGGAAGACAGGATGGTGTAAATATACACATATATAGAAGGAGAGTACCTCATATGGCCTCCATGTCAAAGAAAACATCATCTCTAGAGAAGCAGTTTTCTGTGGAGAACCGAGGGGTGAAGAATTCAGGAAAGGCTGCTGTTAAGCTCTTAAGTGTATGCTGAGAGCTTAGTAAAAGGATTGATAAGAATGGTTGAAAGAAAATGATATTTGGGGGAATATTTTAGGTGAATTGAGTGTTCTTACTAAGTGCTCATTTTAGAACATGATCTTTCTTTTAAAAAATGTATGTGTACCACTGATGACTAACTTGAAGATAAATTACTTTTTAATAATTTCCTGAGGCTTCTAACATGGTTTTGAAAATATGTAGATGAAAGCACTTAACTGTAAGGAAGTCATCTCACTAGGAGGGGGATATATTAAGTAGGAATAGGTAATTAGTTTCTTTTACCCTCACATGCAACATTCCCTCTTGGCTCAAGCTGGAGAACTGGACAGATTTCACCTGTGTGCTAAAGAGGGGCAGGACCAGGGTGAGTCCCCCACCCCCACCAGAGACCCTAAGGCCAGAAGTACCAAGGACCTTCATTCCGCTGGAGTCAGGAGGGTCTAAGCCACATAGACATAAAATATACCCATGGGCTAACGTGAATTACAGCCAGATAAGTAAAAGAAAAACAGCAAAAATCAGAAGTCAGACAGAGGTTAAAAACCAAGAGCTTGCTTAGCAAGGCAGTGTATAGACAGGTACAATAACATATGTGAGAACTCTTGGCACACTGCTTGGAACAAGTAGACCCTTATGTTAATAAGCTTCAGTAGCTTGAGTAAAGGGACAGAATGATAAGATACATGTGGAATAATAAAGGGATGGAATTTCAAGGAAACCCAAGGATAGAAGCCAAGATGGGACCAGAGTCCAAGGAGAATGGGCCTGCAATCAAGGTGGGTCAAAGCAACCCAGCAGAGGTCCATGTGCTACCATTAACGTAACTCAGCTGCAGCACATATGGCTGCTGCTTTTTGTTGACCTGCAGACTGGGAAATTTTTTCTGCACTTCCTGGTTAAATTCTGAGGGAGAAAATGTGATTGGTTCAGCTAATAACTATTGTTTTTGGCAAATCCCTTAGGAAAACAAGGGTTACTTGCATGCCTATGGATGAATTACCAGTGTGTCTGGCTGCAGTCATCACCCCTGGGGAAAAATACAGCCCAGTGGGCAATTTTTTAGTTACAAGAGAAAGTTAGGCATGGAAAGCAAATTAGCTGAAATGTCCAACAGGTGTCAATGAATATCATTTGAATTTTTACATGACAGAATTTATAGAGAATCAAACACCCACTGTCAGAGTCATACATTTCCTAATGATCACTTCAGCATGGTCTGATGAACCAATCTGAAAGGAATTGGCCTGGAAGCTTCTACCATTGATAATTGAAAAGATAAGAATTATCCATTTTAGAAAGATTCCAAAGAAAACATGAATATTTTCATATGAGTCATTTGTATGATATGGCTCCCCACAAAATAAGGCAATCTTTAAAGTTAAATATGCAATGACTTAGTAATGTTAATAAACAAAAATAACTATCAGTACATCTCTTAGGCCTTCCCTGTCTCAATTGGTAAAGAATCCACCAGCAATGCAGGAGATCCTGGTTCAATTCGTGGGTAGGGAAGATCCTCTGGAGAAGGGATAGGCTACCCACTCCATTATTTTTGGGCTTCCCTTGTGGCTCAGCTGGTAAAGAATCCGACTGCAATGTGGGAAACCTGGGTTCGATCCCTGGGTTGGGAAGATCCCCTGGAAAAGGGAAAGGTTATCCACTCCAGTATTCTGGCCTGGAGAATCGTATGGACTGTATAGTCCATGGAGTCGCAAAGAGTCAGACAAGACTGAGCGACTTTCACACACACATATCAATACATCTCAGTGTAAATCACAGCACTTAGTAAGTTAAATGCATAAAAGCTCATATACTCTTAGTAAACGTTTCAGTTTTTGGTAATGTTTGCAAGAAAACAGTGCATGCTAAGTCAGTTCAGTCATGCCCAACTCTTTGCAACCCTATGGACCATAGCTTGCCAGGCTCCTCTGTCCATGGGATTCTCCAGGCAAGAATACTGGAGTGAGTTGCCATGCCCTTCTCAAGGGGTCTTCCCAACCCAGGCACTGAATCCAGGTCTTTTATGTCTCCTGCGTTGGCAGGTGGGTTCTTTACCGCTAGCACTACAGGGGAAGCACCATAAGACAGCAGAACTAAATACAAACAATTCGTGGATTTTTAAAAGCTGGGCAAGGCCTTATGAGTCATTTAGCCCAGGGGATGATAATCATTTTTCATCTGTTTGCCAACTTTAAACAGTTGGTAGTGACCATGTGGAATACTCTGTGGAGAAAGATTCTGAGGCTGAGGCTAAACTTCCTTTGGGCAATTAAATGTTGTCATTGATAGTGATGTCTGTTGTATAAGAAAAGAGCCATTGCTACTCAAGTACCACGTGTTTCATGAGATTAACATAGTCTGTAGTTTCCTAACCTCTGTACCTTGGACCCCTGGGAGGCCACTAAGTTACTGCAAGAGGTAAATAAGTCCATACATGCAGTAAATGATTTTGACAAGCTGAGTAAACAATATGTGCTACTATTTTTCTAATTATATAGGTGCATTATGAAGACAAAAATGTTAATTTATTATAAACAGTTATTGAATTCATAGTAGCTTTTGGTATTGTGTTTTCTCAATCAGTGGACCTAAAACATGTAATCGTATTGTGTGTGGGAAGGTTGGGGCAAGAAATTTGGAGTCTTAAGAAGAAATTCTTTAAAAAAATGAACCAGTAATCTACTCTTCATTTTCTAGATGAGAAGTTAAAGCTTAGCCACATCAAGTAAAATTACACACGTATTTGTAGGTTCTTTGATTCTTGTCAGTAAGATTCATAATGGCAGGAAACATCTTTTTTTTCCCCCATTATATTCCTAATGCCTGGCACATCACAGAAGTCCAGTAAATATCTGTTGAATGAAAGAACAAGCCAAGTGACTCAACCAAGGTCACCCAGTTAATTAGTGGCAAAGGTGGTTCCAGAACACACATGTCCTAAGTCCCACGCTGTTAATCTTTCAGTACACTAGATTGCTTCTCCTGGTAGCATAGAAAATGTTCCTCCTATTTAACAGTTTATGGATTTGGATTGTACACTGCAGCCCAATTTGCCTATAATCCAGGAGATCTTAATCAGAGTCAACTGTAGGGTTTTCTGAAAACATCCCTGAGACCCTCTACAGAGATTCTGATATAGTAGGATTAGAATGGGGTCCAGTTTATGAAAACTCCCTGTGATTCTGCTAAAACACCCTGACTCAGAAACAGTTCGGTACATCTGTGCTTAAAATAACTTATAGTAGATCCATGGAATCACTTACTCCTCAGAATCCTTGTTGTTTAGTTTCAGATAATTTCTTTCCAAAAGTTACAGCTGTCTATTCCAAATAATCAGTATTGCTAAAGAGTCTCTCCAGAAGCACTAGAATATTTATCTGAAAATTCCTCCAGCTTCCAATACTCTTTTGGTTTGGCCGCAAAGTTATCAACCCTGTAAGGTCAAGCTCTCTGATGAGATTTCCAGTGTTTGCTTTTGTAAAGCACTGAAAATGTGGCAAGAATAAAATTTCTCATGGTATTTCCACTTCCTGTTCCAGCCACCATTACTAAGTGAAATTTAGGCTTCAGGGGAGGGGTGAATTGAAGAAAAATTGTCTCTTTAAGTATTTCTGTCCTTAGGATGTTTTGAAGATTGGTTACTTTAGATATTTAGCTTACCAAAAAAAAACAGAAAATGTTTTTCTCTGTTTTCCACTTTGTGGTAAGGAATGTACAAATCCTCCACTCTCACTGTCTATCTCCTCTTAGTCTGAGGCCTCAGATGCTTCCCTGGGTGGCCCTTCAGAAGTCTGTTAGCCCTAAGGGACAAGAGGCCTCAGGTTCATGGACAGGAGGAGTAATTTGCTTTTGTAGGACAGAAAATCCATCCCTAGGGTTTTCCTTTACACAACAGTCAGGAGGTACCTCCGTATTGCGCAAAAGAAATCTGCTATATTCAGAGCACCAAGGACATAAATTATATTCACTAAGGCTTGTAGAGTTAAAACCATATCTGTATGAACAACCTGGTCCAATAAGAATGCCAGAATGCTGCTATATTTGTGCCGATGGTATTTAGTTTACAGAGCAGTGCTTCCACAGTGTACATGAAAGCAGAGCTTGCTGGAAAAAAGCAACTAAAAAGGAATCAGATTAGGATCTATGTCTGCATGATGACACAACTGTGACTCAGTCTTATTTTCCTCTGAAATGTCTCCTTACCCAGTAGTGTGTGCAGCCAGCTCATCAGCTCAGTTCAGTTCAGTCGCTCAGTCGTGTCCGACTCTTTGTGACCCCATGAATCGCAGCATGCCAGGCCTCCCTGTCCATCACCATCTCAGCCAGCTCATACTAGCTCCCAAAAGCCAATTGCTAAATTTTCAAGATTTTGAGAACTAGTCATTATACAGTCATTATCAAAAATTAAATTACATAGACTTTTAGTTAGATGAAGGTGAAGTCGCTCAGTCGTGTCTGACTCTTTGCGACCCCGTGGACTGTAATGTACTAGGCTTCTCTGTCCATGGGATTCTCCAGGCAAGAATACTGGAGTGGATTGCCATTTCCTTCTCCAGGGGATCTTCCTGACTCAGGGATCGAACCCGGGTCTCCCGCATTGGAGGCAGCCGCTTTAACCTCTGAGCCACCAGGGAAGCCCGAAGACTTTCAGTTAAATTATAGCAAAAAAGAAGGTTAAAAAATACTAAAAACTCACCTCTTCCTAATTATTTTACATTTTACTATTAACTATGCTGTCGAGATAAGTTACATCTATTTTATCCATATAATTGAAATAGAACCAAATACTGTGCAAGAGAACTTCTCCTCCCAATTCTTCATTCACTGATGACACATTGGGAGCTTGAGGTCAACCATGACGGAAGTATTTACACCCTGGAAATTAGGAAATAACACAAATCAGACTCCTCGCCCATGCCAACCCCCAGGGATTGTTACTGAACATTTATTAGCATACCACTGACCCTAAAATATCAAGTCAGTAAAATTAATTGAAGAGCCAATCAGGATACCCCTGATACTTAGGTATATGCATATTCATAATGTATGCTTATGCTGCCTATTTATTTGTGTACTTGTTTGTTGTTTCCCATGCTCCTAAAACAAAGCACTATGAACTCAGAGACCTTGTCTGGATTTTTCAAGTGCTCTGACTTGAGCCTAAAGAAGTGCCTTGCTCCACATAAAGTAGGTGCTTAATAAGTGAGTTAAATAATTAAAGGAATAAATGTCCATAATTTCTTCTTGATAAGAAAATGGAAGCCAATAGTTTGAATTCATTGATTGCTCTCTAATTGTATCAGTCCTGAGTACTTACAACAGCCCCTGACATAGGCAAAGTAGCTCATTAAATAAATAATCTTCATAACAATCAGATTGACAGATGAGGAAACTGAGTCACACAGTTAGATTAAGTAGCACATCTAATGTCAGACAGATAGTAAGTGGCAGAATCAGGATTCAAATCTGGATAAACTGGCTCCACAGTCCGCATCCTCGACCACCACACTGTGCTGTCTAATTACTCCATTTACGCTTGTGTATGTTTCTGGGGATGTGGCCTGTCTGAGAATACACTTTAAAATCAGGAAGAATTGAGCTGGAATCTTAAACTTACCATTATCTGGCCCATTTCTTTACCTCAACAAGGGGATCATTTTTTCCTTTTTGTCGTTGTTATAAGGACTAGAAATAAGAGTTGAACTGCTTTGCACAGAACAAGCACTAAGAAAAACCATCAGCTACTAGCCATGGCTTCCTGTGGAGGCCATCTGTAGGCACGGGACTCCTTTTAAAAGTGCCAGTGCTCTTAGCTACCCATTCTCCCAAGTTGCCTACTCCACTGCTATCCTGTAGACAGAGCAAAAGGAGCCAAATTCTTTCATGTCCAGTTCTCCAGGAAGTAAAACTAAGACCAGTAGATACAGTTCCAGGAAACCCTGTTTTGATCAGTGTAAGCACTTTCTAACTAGATTTATCTGTCTCTGGAGCTCAGACAGCCCTACTCTGCAGAGGCAGACACTCCCCACCATCCTTTGCAACCACAGGAGTTTCTCTCCTTCACTTATCATTGGGTCGTGCTGCCTTGAACATTCTAAATCATCTTTTATCTAGTATGGCCAAAGAGTTTTTTTATTCCTGAGACTGGGTTGTTTTGTAGGATTTTTGTGTTTTAGACCTAGAGTGAGAGAGGTAGAGAGGAAAGAGGAGAGAATGGGAGAAGGAAGAAGACTGAGACTTATCTAGGGAACAAAGCACTGATCTTGGAAGAGAGAGCAAACAAAGTGATTGATGGCTCTCCTGAGCCTTTCAGTTAGAGGTGGTTGTGAAGACAAGCTAACTCAGTAAACTACCTTGTTGGCATACTTGTTACATGTTCTAGTAGGCACTAGAAGGCAGTGCCTTCTACTAGGCACTGTTCTAGTAGAAGATAACTATCTCAGGTCAGTAAAGTAAATTCACTTCAGTTGCTCAGCTGTGTCCGACTCTTTGCGACCCCCATGGACTGCAGCACACCAGGCTTCCCTGTCTATCATCAACTCCTGGAGCTTGCTCACACTTAGGTCCATCAAGTTGGTGATGCCATCCAATCATCTCATCCTCTGTCATCCCCTTCTCTTCCTGCCTTCAGTCTTTCCCAACATCAGAGTCTTTTCCAGTGAGTAAGTTCTTTGCATCAGGTGGCCAAAAGGTTGGAGTTTCAGCCTTAGCATCAGTCCTTCCAATGAATATTCAGGACAGATTTCCTTTAGGATGGACTGGTTTGATCTCCTTGCAGTCCGAGTGTCTCTCAAGACTCTCAAAAGTAAATTAGTTGCCCAAAGTCACACAACTGGCAAATAGCTGAGCTAGATTCAGTGATATTCCCTGACTCCAACCTTTTCCATTCCCCTACAGCTGTCTGTTCTGTCTTTCCCGGGAAGAGCGATGGAAACCAGAGCAGGAGGTTTCCATAACCAGTCATTATAATTTGTCAGAGAGCCACACTGCAGTTCAAATAGACAAGCACATTGTCTTTCCCTGCCATATAAGGAAGCAGGGCTAAACACCACTGCTTTCACTAGTGACTCAAGAGGTTACTCAAGTGAGTGTTCGATAGATGAGATCTAGGCCTATAACAGCTTTTTAAAAAACAAAAAGTGATGTGCAGAAATATTTTTGTGTTTTCTTTTTCTGGTAGCAGAGATAGTTTAACAAGCAGGTTAACAAGCCTTTTCTCTAACACAAGAGGAGATAGTCTGTACTGAAGGAAAACTGTCCAAATACATCAAGCTGTTTTGGGGTTTAATTATGTCAAATTTAGGTACTCAAAAGGTGGAGACAGCTGGTTCTGTGAGGATCAGGTGGGAAGTCCTCCACTTTGGTGATCAGCTAAAGAATTGAGGGTCTACTTTCCGTGACAGCTGTTCTCAGTGTATTTATTAATAAGGCTCCACATTTTAAGTTTGGTCTTCCTGCCCCAAACTCAGAATATTTCTGTGATCACCCTTCACCTTGCCACTCAGTCATAGTGTGAATTTCAGCCCACAGGCCCTATGATCAACTCCATGGAGGGAGAAACTGAGGCATGAACTATCAAAATTATTTCCTCAGGATCATCCAGTCCAATTTGCCGCAGGGACTCTTTCAGATAACTCAAAGAAGCATTCCTTAGTCTTCTTAGGGAAATGAAAAAAGCTGTAATTAGTCTGGTGAGCTTCTAACTCTCATCTTCCACCAGACTGCATCTCTGGGGTATCCATCTCCTGGGACTGCTATAATAAAGTAACACAATCTAGATGGCTTAAATAACAGAAACCTATTGTTCTGGAGGCTGGAAGTCCCACATCAAGGTGTCAGAGGAGCTGGTTCCTCGTGAGGGCTGTGAGAGAAGGATCTGCTTCAGGTACCTCCCCTTGGTTTGTAGATGGCCTTCTTGATGTAAACATAGCATCCTCTCTGTATGCAAATTTCTTCTTCTAAAGTTACCAGTAGTATTGGATTAGGGCTCATCCTAATGACCTCATTGTAAGTTGATTGCCTCTGTGAAGATCCTATTTTCAAAAAAGGTCACCTTCTGAGGTACTGGAGGTTAGGACATCCACATAAGAATTTTGAGGGAGACACACTTCAACCCATAATTGCCCCAATTCAAAATAATGGTAGAAATCTATGAGACATAGTTTTTGAAACTCTAAATACCAAAGACCCTCTTGCTGGTGGTATTCCATCTTCCCTCTGGGTGTAAGCAAGCCTTAGCTAGAAATCACTTGGCCTTTTGAACTTGCCCTTGACATTTACTTTCTGCTTTTCGCAACACAAAATTCCGATCCAGGAAAAAGTCAAAAGAGGTCTCTGAAATGACGCAGCGAAGGGCAGCTTCACATACTGTGGCCTATCTGTGGAAGCCTGTGAAACCACAGTGGCAGACAGTCTGGTATGCGGCCATCAGAGGTGGGGGCGGGGGCTCGGTGGGAAGGCTTCTCATGGCAGCCTGCAAGGCTGAGAGGCAGAGAGTTAGGAGGAGGTGAGCAGCTTTGGAGCAGCAGGCTAGGAGACAACAGCAGATGGGACTTTATGTGTGCCTACACAGGGTGGAAAGCCAGGATGGCCGTTTTAAGTCATTTTTATACATGCTGATCATAACCACGAATCCCCCAATACAGGGGAAAATATAGGCGCCTAAACATATCTGTGCTCTGAATCACGTCTCTTGTCTTTGGTTTCTTCTATCTCTTCCCCATCCATCTCTAAGTTTTCATACACTTTTTCCTCTACAAGGCCTTTCTAACTTTATCTGTGCTTGGCATAATTGGTTGTAAATTGTCTGCACATTATACCTGGTCTCTTTTTTTCTCCTCTTTCTTTAGCTATTGTTTCCTTTTACCCCTTCCTTAAAGCTCTTCTTGATGTCATTGCCCAGGTTGAGTCCTGCTTATGGCTACTTTCTGCCTTTGGCCAGAGGTGGTCTATACAGATGGTAACTCTATCATTTATTATCTACACCAGGAGGGAAAGGAAGAGCTATTAATAATTTTCCTAAAATAACAGTTCTAAAGGGCGACAGTCCTGGGTAATTGGGGATGGACCCGTTATCCTACCCATGACTGTTTTCTGCCTTCCATAGAGCCTACTTCACTTAGCAACGGCTCCCTCTATTTCTGATCTTAAAAAAACAACACCATTTATGTTCTGATTCTTCCTTTTATTTCCACCCCAGGAACCTTTTTGTATTTTTGTCATTGTGAGTTTCTATTTTCCCTTAGCCCCTCTTCACTTTTCTTTCCTCTTCTCTATTCCAGATCTTACGTCACCGCTTGAGTTCCTTTTCTTCCCTTTGTTTTGCTACAATCTTGACTGCATCTCAAAGAGGCCACATTTGTTTGCCATAATACATGTAGGACACACATGCGTGTTTGTTGCACACACACACACACAACCACCACCACCATCAAAGGGGTCTCAAGTGAGTCCTTTCTAGGACTGTCACCAATTCAGCACCTCTGCTCAGAGACTAGAACAATCTCTATCCTACATAAACAGCCATACCTAGAACTATCACATAGGTGCATTCCGTGTATGCATCTGGGATCTCACAGGGCATATTTTCAGTATGTGTACATGTATACACTTAGAGTTGAAAATATATGGCCTGAAAAAGATAGTCAAAGCTGACTGTGTTGTGACTTCAGTAAGCTGGATTATTTTAGCCTCTAAAGTAATATATACTAAAAATCTAGTAATGGCTGCTATAGGCTTAACATATGTAGAAATAAACTTTGAGGTGAAAAGATTAAGAATAAACATTGACTTAGATCTCTTTCAAATGCAGTTCTTTTTATGATTCAGTCATCTGCAACTTACAGTTCATTCTGAAAAATCACATCAGTTATCATTCATGGTCATGCAAGGATGTGCCTTCTCAACTCTAAAATGAGAAAGGCAAAAATAGTTTCCTCTTGTGAATTACTGGAAACCAAGCCCTCAATTCTGAAATATTGACAGTATAGTACTGTGTCGGGCTTCCCTGGTAGCTCAGCAGTAAAGATTCTGCCTGCAATGAAGGAGACAGGACATGGGGTTTCGATTCCTGGGTCAGGAAAATCCCCTGGAGAAGGGGATGGCAACCCACTCATTTTCTTGCCTGGAGAATCCCATGGACAGAGGATTCTGGCAGGCTACAGTCATGGGGTCGCAAAGAGTCAGACACGACTGAAGTGATTGAGCATGCATGCATGCAGCACTGTGTCAGCCAGAAAAAGCTGCTTCTGTCCTTTAGTTATTTACTTATTTTAGAATTTGGATCATAATTTTCCCTCCTTTTTAAAGTACTCAAAAAATTAATAAATAAGGGAAACTGAAAGAAGACACTTTTTGGAAGGAAATAAGGGTTTTGTTAAAGTGTACTCCTTTCTTCCCTCCATCCTTCTTTTCTCCTCCCACTACAGGACCTCCTTCCCTTTCATCTTCCCCCCTCCTTTTTTTGAAGGTGATAGGAAATAATTTATTAGAAAATGAGATTTGATTATAACAAAAGTAGAGAGAATTTTCACTGAAACCTTCTGGTCTGATTTTGGAGCCTATGGGAAAGACTGACTCAAGGCTGAAGTGTGACATCCTTCACTTTTTGCGAGGTGGAATGTATACAAAGTTGTAATATACATACAGTGAAGTGCACTAATCTTAAAGGTACAGCTGGAAGAATTTCTACTTATGTATGCTGCTGCTGCTAAGTCGCTTCAGTCGTGTCTGACTCTGTGCGACCCCAGAGACAGCAGCCCACCAGGCTCCCCAGTCCCTGGGATTCTCCAGGCAAGAACTCTGGAGTGGGTTGCCATGTCCTTCTCCAGTGCATGAAAGTGAAAAGTGAAAGTGAAGTCGCTCAGTCCTGTCTGACTCTTCACGACCCCATGGACTGCAGCCTACCAGGCTCCTCCATCCATGGGATTTTCCAGGCAAGAGTACTGGAGTGGGGTGCCTTCTCCGACATATGTATACACCTGTATAACTATCCTCCAGATCAAGATGGAGATGAATTCCGTCCATTCCCCTCTAGCCCCTCTCTCCATGCTGTACCTGGCCCAGGGAACCACTATTCTGGCCTCTGTCCCTTCCATCCATTTGTTCCTAGACTTCATGAAGGGGCACCCTGTGTGGCTTGTGAAAGTTGCCCTGTCACCAAGTTGACCAGCTGCTCACCCCTGACCCGCCTGTGGTGTCCTTCACCCTTTCCCTCACTTTGCTGACAGTCCATTGAATGATTATACCCCAGTTTGCCTGGTGAAAAACTCAAGTCATTTCTGACTTTTGATGAATATGACTAGAGCAGCTAGGCAGGTTGTGGCACTCCTCCTGGTGGATCACGTTCAGCACTGAATTCTGTGGCTTTTTTCCCCTCTACTATTTATCTACTTATTTATTTGGCTGCTCTGTGTCTTAGCTGCCCAGAGACTGAACCCCAGGCCCCCTGCATTGGAAGCACAGGTTCTTAGCCACTGGACCTTCAGGGAAGTCCCTCAATTCTATGGCTTTTTCCCCAGGTAGTGCAGGCATGATACTGATGCCACAGCACTTGCCCCTCCCTGATCTCCTTCTATTTCTTGTTGTTGTTTTTGTTTCTTCTCCCACTGAGATTTATTTGGTTGAACATATTCTATAGCTGTTGGGTAGGAGTTGGACACGACTGAACAATGTCCCTTTCACTTTTCACTTTCATGCATTGGAGAAGGAAATGGCAACCCACTCCAGTGTTCTTGACTAGAGAATCCCAGGGACGGGAGAGCCTGGTGGGCTGCTGTCTATGGGGTCACACAGAGTCGGACACGACTGAAGTGACTTAGCAGCAGCAGCAGCAGCCATATGCTTTAGCCATGAAGTCCTTATGTCTCTTTTGCTTAAATATATCTTCTTTAAAATATTGATGATAATAAAAGGAAAATTCAATTTTCAAACACTCTGCAGGGTAAGTATAATATACAGTTATGGCAATGACGGAATGGAAATATCTAGCCAAGGAGCTCTCTAGTGCCCCTAAGATTGGATACAGAGATTATATCAGCCAGCCTGGAACTGCTGACCCACCTGTGCTTGAATAAATAGGAAATGAGAAGTATAGAAGTTTGAGAATTTTTTTATATGTTATATCTTTCCATATTTCTGCTTTTAGTTACACTGTTAAAGCAGTCTTACCATTGGGAATAGTTTGCTAATTCTTTTTCCTGAGAGCATGTCAATGAGGTTTAAGTTTTTGCTATCTTGGTTCTTATGGTTTGTGGGTACCTCAGATTCCAGGTGGGTGGTCTCACGGGAAAGTGGCCCTGGTGCCTGCTTCATGTCTGCAGCTGATAACCTGTGTGGCTTTGAACAGACTTCTGTGCCTCAGGCTTCCAGATTATAAAACTCACAACAGCCTTTTTCCTTCTCTGTAAACCCAGGCAGGGAGCAGTGAGATCTGAAACATAAAGGCACTTTATGTAGTAAAGTATCTTTCAGTTCAGTCGCGCAGTCGTGTCCGACTCTTTGCGACCCCATGAATTGCAGCACTCCAGGCCTCCCTGTCCATCACCAACTCCCGGAGTTCACTCAGACTCACGTCCATTGAGTCTGTGATGCCATCCAGCCATCTCATCCTCGGTCGTCCCCTTCTCCTCCTGCCCCCAATCCCTCCCAGCATCAGGGTCTTTTCCAATGAGTCAACTCTTCGCATGAGGTGCCCAAAGTACTGGAGCTTCAGTATCTTTAGGACATATTTTTTTTTTTTTTTTTTTTTTAATATGAAGACTTTTGCTGGTTGGTTTTCTGGGAAGATATAAGTCATATTGAGTACATTCTTAAAGAAAACTCTCTAGATTCTAAGTTCAGAATTTGAAGTTTTCAAAAATGATGCCCTTCCTGACAGCTTCTGTTTTCTCTTTCTGGAGTAAGCTGCCCCACCCCTGATTCAGCCTTTCCTTCTCTTCCCCCACCTCCCCCCGCCCCTGTTTTTCCTTTTTAAGGCTTCTGGGACAAGCACATTCCTTTATATCCTTGCCCTAAAAAGCAATATTGACCAATATCTTGTTTGGAGACAATCTGAAACACCAAGGTACTGAAAAAGGATGGTTAAGACAAACTGCCATCCAATTTGAGCTTTTTCTCTAATGTAGTCAGAAAAGTTTTTTTTACAAGCTTTTCTGAAACCAAAGCACAAAGAGAACAGTTTCAGATCTTAGAATCTTGTCACTCTCCGATTCGCTAAAATTGTCTTCATCAGATTTAAATTTCTAACACATGAGATCACATATATGAAAGTGCTGTGCTTTGTAAAGTCTGTGATTACAGTATCTATAGCCAAATGTGTTACAGTTTAGAAATGCTCTAAGAACCTAAGGAGAAGAGTAGAAGAAACGCGAGTTTGATCCGAGCAAAAGTGCTTGGGCCAAGCTTGCACAAGCGGTCCTATGGGTGGGTCATGCTGTTTATTATTTTTAAACTAAAATTTTATTTTAGGATAATAATTTGTAGATTTATAGAAGAGTTGCAAGGACATTACAGAGTTCTCATATACCCACATCCAATATCCTCTGTGGTTGACATTGCTGTGTCACAACAAATGAAACATTATCTATAACATAATTATTAACAAAACTCCATAATGGTTCAAATGGTAAGGAATCTGCCTGAAACGCAGGAGACCCGGGTTTGATCCCTGGGTCAGGAAAATCCCCTGGAGAAGAGAATGGCTACCCATTTCAGTATTCTTGCCTAGAGAATCCCATGGTTAGAGGGGCCTGGTAGGCTACATAGTTCATGGGGTCACAAAGAGTCAGACATGACTGAGCAACCGACACTTTCACTTTCATACTTTATTTGGATCACCTTAGATTTTGCCTAGTATTCTTGGCTTAATTTTTAAGCCCCTTAGAATTGTGCTTTACATAGTAAAAATTTTATATGTACATCATTAGAGATATGGATGGAACATTATTGCATATATGAAGATTGTGTAATCCCCTGAGGACTTTCCACCTGAAATACCCAAATACTCCTCTGGATTCTGATCTGCTTCCCTTGCGGCTGATGGCAGATTTCTCAGCCTGCTCTACCTTGATGCCAGATTCTGGAACCCTCTTGCTGCTTTACTAAGACGGGTCATCCCAAACAAACGGTAACATCCAGCAACACCTCCCATTCTCACGTTACAGTTTTAGGCAGAAGTATTAGAGTGAAAGGGTTTATTTACCTGGCTGTTCAACTCCTGACACTCTGCTCTGAAACTGCATCCTATCACAGTTATTGTAAGAGCTTCAACACTAACAAAGGCAAGAAAGATGATCCACGATCCCCCAAACCTTGAAATCTATAGGTTTTAACCAATTTAAAAGCACCACAATTTATTTAAAAAAAAAAAAAAACTATTACTAAAACATAACTTATGGAGGGACTTGCCTTATAGAAGTTATCTCAGTAACAGTCTTCCTTTTACTGAGCTTCCAAACTTTCTCTGAAATATGAGTTAGCAGTAGATAATAGCCAGAGAAGGCAATGGCACCCCACTCCAGTACTCTTGCCTGGAAAATCCCAAGGATGGAGGAGCCTGGTGGGCTGCAGTCCATGAGGTCGCTCAGAGTCGGACACGACTGAGCGACTTCACTTTCACTTTTCACTTTCCTGCATTGGAGAAGGAAATGGCAACCCACTCCAGTGTTCTTGCCTGGAGAATCCCAGGGACTGGGGAGCCTGGTGGGCTGCCTTCTATGGGGTCGCACAGAGTCGGACATGACTGAAGCTACTTAGCAGCAGCAGCAGCAGATAATAGTGGAAAGAGGGCGTTTAATTCTTCCTTTGAGCCACTTGATGATGTCAGGCAGGTGACTCAACCTTCCGGTTGTCAGTTTTTGTAATGAAGAGGGTGTACTAGATGTGGTCTCTCCTAGCTCTAATGCCCTGTGGATCATTGGCTTTATGACTTCCTCTCAAAAGGCTTGTTATTGTCCTGTCAGGGTTACCTCTCTAATGTTGTACTTTTATTGGCAAATCATCTTAAAGGGAAAATAACAGCTAATTTGGGCATCCCTGGTGGCTTGAATCTGCCTGCAATGCAGGAGACTTCCAGGAGATGCAGGTTCAATCCCGGGGTTGAGGGGATCCCTTGGAGAAGGAAATGGCAACCCACTCCAGTATTCTTGCCTGGGAAATCCTATGGACAGAGGACCCTGGCAGGCTACAATCCTTGGGGTCGCAAAGATCAGACACGACCAAGCAAGTTAACAACAACAGAAAGCTAAATTAGGTCACACAGTCATTAGAAATCAGTTCATTCAAGGTAGCCAGGCTTTCTTTTTTTTTGTTTTTGTTTTTATAACAGTTTGTTTTTAAAGTAGATTTTGTGTGGAGATGTAACACAAGCAATGAAAACAATAAAAATGAATATATATATATTAATGAGGAAGGTATCTTCTTGTTATATTCATATCAGAAAAATTAATTGAAGGAATCTATACATCAGTGAGTGAAAGTGATAGTCTTGACTCAAAGATAGTCCTTAAAACCTCCTGATAAGAACATTATCATCACTGAGTTTGTTATCTATGTATAAATAAAGCTGGTAAGAGACACCTTCCATAAAAGAAATGATTGAGCTGACTCTCAAATAGGAAGACATCAAAGTCAAGGAAGAGAGTAAAAGCCAAAGCCATGGAGTGGAAATGGTTACTGGGTTTAGCCATCTGCTTTGGTCTTTCCTGTTCCACATGTAGCTATATAGTTTACATAAAAATATCTCTCCAGAGGATCAGAAAGAACAGATTTATGGAACCAGATGTCGGTTAGCCTTTCTACAGGTGTGGCTCTGCAGCTGAAAGAACATGTTGTACCAGGGATGGAGTTTCTTATTATGTAATCAATATAAATTACCTCTAGACTTTTACAGAGGTTGATAAAGCAAACATGTGTCATTTGGACTGGCCTTCTGATATATAAAGAGAACCTGCTCTACTTGGGGCACAACGTGAAAAAATGCACCATTTAGTATTTATGAAAGACTTGGTAGCAAATGGCATCACAGTGATCAGGCAAAGTCATTACAGTTTGCACCCAGAGGGAATAGCTGGTGAATAGATGGAAATGGTATATATGTATTTTTCTTCATCAGGAAAGACAAGGAACAGGCCATAAATATTTATGACATTTTTCAGCATCTGATAGTAAAGGGCCAAGAGAATGAAAATGATTAGAGGACTGGGGAAAAGAAAAATATAACATGAGAAAAGATGAAAAAATTAAATTAAAGAGGCAAATATCCTGCTTAAATGATACATAAAGTCAGGACTATTAAAAAAATTAACTTGGTAAATCGCAGAGCACTTTAACAATTACACACAAAAAGAGGATTTGAAAATTCTAGACAGTGAGAGTAAAAATGTTGATGGCTAATTAACTTTGGTCACTAGATTAACACAAATGTTTTGATTCTTTAAAAAATTGGGTGCTTTTATGTTAGATTATCTACTGAAACAAAAATGAATATTCGGACACTTCTCATTTGCTTAAAGCTTTTTTGATTGAGTTTAACTGTATCTTTCAAATATCTTATATACTTATTAATTTTTTTAGTTTCTTAATCTGGTAATTACTAAGACAGCTGTGATTGTGAATTTGTCTACTTCTACTTATAAAATTTGTCATTATTATGGTTCACATGTTTTAAGGCTCCGTTATTGATACATGTATGTTCGTGATTTTTAAATCTTTCTGATGGCGTATTCCTTTCATCATTAATTCACCTTAAATTCTACTTTGCCTGCTATTAATATTGCTACAGTGCCTTTCTATAGTTATTTACTTAATAAATAAATTTTAAACCTTTCACATCAGTATTCCTATGTGAAATAAAAATTAAAAACCTTTAAAAAATAAAAATAAAGTGGCTCTTCATAAATGGCATATAGACAAATTCTAAATATCCTCAGAGATTTTTATCATTTGATGTATAAGCCTGTTTGTTATGGTTCATGATATATAGGATGTTTGAAAATTCTGAAAACATAGGACGAACTTAATTTTTTTTAAAGACATTTATTTATTGGCTGTGATAGGTCTTCACTGCAATGCCAGGCTTTCTCTGTTTGCAGCAAGTAGGGTCTACTCTTCACTGGGATGTGCAGGCTTCTCATCGCAGCGGCTTCTCTTGTTGCAGAGCACAGCCTCTAGGTGCAGGCTTCAGTAGCTGCAGCACACCGGCTCAGTAGTTACGGCTCTCGGGCTGTTGCTCTGCAGCAATTGGCATCGAATGCATTGCATTCGATCTCTTGCATTGCAAGATGGATTCTTAACCACTGGACCACCAGGGAAGCCCTCAGATTAATTTTAAATAGTAAATTAGCTACATTTTAACATAATTTGCTCAATATATTTTTCTTCAAGCTTCAGAAAACATTTCAAGTGAAGGATCTCTAAATTTAAAGCAATGGGGCCAATTATTAATCTTAAAAAAAAAAGACAGTATATACACTATTTTCCTTGCTGCTGCTGCTGCTGAGTCGCTCTAGTCGTGGCCGACTCTGTGCGACCCCATAGACGGCAGCCCACCAGGCTCCCCCGTCCCTGGGTTTCTCCAGGCAAGAACACTGGAGCGGGTTGCCATTTCCTTCTCCAATGCGTGAAAGTGAAAAGTGAAAGGGAAGTCGCTCAGTCATATCCAACTAGTAGCGACCCCATGGACTGCAGCCCACCAGGCTCCTCTGTCCATGGGATTTTCAGGCAAGAGTACTGGAGTGGGGTGCCATCGCCTTCTCCGATGAGTTTCCAGAATTGTTAGACCTTACGTGGCGTGTTTATTATATAAGACATATTGCACATATTATTTGAAAACCGAACTAACCTGCAGTATAAGCATCCCAAATCTTTATCTGCTGTAGCAGAAAGTTAACAGGTAATCTCTAATACTAAGACTACCGAAATCAAAACAGTTTGATATTGGTGTAAGAATTAACAAACAGATCTATGAGACAGAAGAGAAACTACTGTCAGAAATAGACATCATATTCCCCATTTTTCTAATATTATTACTGTATATTGCTCCTAGCTGACCAATAGTACATATTAATACTATTATTAATTTTTATTTCTTATATTACTACCTTCCTTCTCCCAACTCTCATAATTTAATCAGTCAGTTCAGTTCAGTCGCTCAGTCGTGTCTGACTCTTTGCAACCCCATGAACTGCAGCACGCCAGGCCTCCCTGTCCATCACCAACTCCCGGAGTTCACTCAGACTCACGTCCATCGGAGTCGGTGATGCCATCCAGCCATCTCATCCTCTCTTGTCCCCTTTTCCTCCTGCCCCCTGCTTAACTTTCTATCTTTAATGCAAACATCAAACCTTTTCAGTACAGTCAAATACATCAGGTAAATGACATTTTCTTTTTCTTGAAAGGTATCCTTTTTGGAAACTGCTTAGAATTTTTCTACATTTGTTGCACAGCTAGCTGTTCTAAATCCTTACTTCACAGTCATCTTAGGAATTTCCTTCCTAGGATTGAAAGGAATTTCCTTTGCATGTGGGTTGAAATTTGAACCCTGTTCCCTGATTCCCATTCTTTCTCTTTCTTTCATACCCTAATTTGATGGAGAAGATCATCTAGGATCTTGCTGAACATGGATGCAGAGGAGAAGAGCAAATTTCAGTGTCTTTCATTTATCTTATACTTGGTCGGTTATTTGGTTACACATAGAATTCTAGGCTGAAAATCATTTCCCCTAGAACTTCTCAAAGTATGCCTACATTGTCTTCTATATTCCAATGTTGATTTTTTACATCTGATGCCATTTTGAATCCTGAACATTTGTATGTTGCCTGATTTTTTTTTTCCTCTGTGGAAGCATTTAAGATCTTCTTTTTATCTTTAGTATTCTGAATTTTTATGACAATGTACCCTGGTATTATTTGGATTTTTATTCATTCTTTTGAATACTTAGTACACCTGTTGAATCTAGAAAAACACGTCTTTTAGTTTGGGGAAATTTTCTTATATCATTTTGGTGGCCATTTCCTTCTCATTCATTTTCCATATTCTCTCTCTCTCTCATATTTTATACACTTATCCTCTGATTTTCATGTTTTCTCAGATCTTTTTTAGATCTTATTCTAATATCTTGGAGGTTTCCTTAATTTTGTCTTTATATTCCTTGTTTTTAACCATAATACTTTGAATTTCCAAGAATCCTTTGGTTGTTCTTATTGTTTTGAATGTTCCTTTCTATAACATACTGAGTTTTTTCAGAGATACGATGGTTCTCCCATCTCCTTGGAAATATCATTTATACTTTTAAGTGCTTTTCTCTTCCTGTCTCATCTGTGTTTCTATATTTTGTTGTTTGTGTTGATTTCTGTCTTTAATTCCTCCTAAAAATACTGGTGATCCTTGACTGGCTGTCCATATATAGAAGTAAGACAATAAAACACCAATGAAGCTCTAAGGACAGGGGCACTCTTGGGCCCACTGGCATATATTGGACGAGTTTTTTTCAATGGACAATCACCAAATGCCTATATATGTAGACTCTTTTCCTTGAACAAGTTTATCCAAAGACTTTCACAGTCTCCTCCTGGTCCTCATAAGCACAGCTCCAGCATTTTGAGATGTTTTAAGGCCTGGATTGTGGAGGCTCTCCCACGGGATGGTTTCCTATTTGTCTTCACTAGTCTCTGACAATTTCACTGGCTTTAGATCATGTGTCTCTTCAGTTTCTGGGCTAGAAGTTTTAAGCGGGAAGTTCAGATTTGGATCCCATTCCCTTACACAGAAAGAGGTCTTCTCTCTTCCAGTCCAGGGTTTGCCTCTTGCTGACAGATTCCTTCCCCATTAGTGAGTTATCATAGGTAGAGTATTCCTGTTCTTGCTCACAGATGGAGCACCATCTTCCTAGCTCTCTGCTTTATGCTTAGGTACAGATTTTCTGTTGTGTTAACCATGAAATCTGCCACAATTTCAGTAAAGGCTAACGTTTGTCTTTGAATTCTGTCTGTATTCTTAAGTGTTCCTCTCTTTCTTTCAACCTCGTTTGTCGTTGTTCAGCTGCTAAGTCATGTCCAACTCTTTGAGACCCCACGGACTGCAGGGTGCCACTTCCCTGTCCTCCACGATCTCCCACAGTTTGCTCAAGTTCATGTGCATTGAGACGGTGATGCTGTCTAACCATCTCAACCTCATTTAACTGTTTCTAAATGGTTTTCTGCAATGTTTATGTGTTTGGAGCATAGTAAGAACACTTCTTGAATCTGCTTAGTCTACCATGTTGAGCAGAAATAGAAAATAATTGATTCAAAATACTTACCTCTTAAAGCTCTGAGTAAGTTATAATGCCTACATTTGTTTTTGTGTATATTATCAATCCTTGGCCATTAATTTTATCTGCAAAAAGTTTCTCAATGTAGTTTTTATAGTACTTGTTTTTATGTACGTATCAGTTAGTTAAGTCACTAAACAAAATTTAGGGATATTGGTCTTAGGGACATTTTTTTCTGGTAGCATTTTTCCTCTTTTTTTTTTTTTCTTCCTTTTAAGTCTAACTCCCCAAAAGTAAATCTGATAGATGAGACTGAATGCTTTGGAATAACTTAATAATCCTTGTCGCTTTTTTTTAAGTTTCAAATTTTTACCTATTTCTTCATTCAGTCTGCATTATTATTAATAATTGAGGAAAATTAAGTTAACCTACTGGAGATTTAGCCTTGAATATATTTAAAAAGGAAATTTGTTGCCTCCTCTGAGATAGCTGTGATGGGAGGAAGATACTCAGAAAGTCAACCCTTCTGTGTTTGTATGTAGGCAGAGAATTGTTGTGGGCTTCCCTGGTGGCTCAGATGGTAAAGAATCTGCCTGCAAGGCAAGAGACCTGGGTTCAGTCCCCAGTCAGGAAGATGCTCTGGAGAAGGGAATGGCTAGCCACTCCAGTACTCTTGCTTGGGGAATTCCATGGACAGAGGAAGCTGGAGAGCTACAGTCCATGGGGTTTCAAATTGTTGGACATGACTAAGTGACTAACACTTTCACTTTTCAAAAAAGAGTCATGATGGTCAGAAGAGCTAGTTCTTACTCCTATTTATGTTTTTCCATGCTCAACTTTTTAAACAGAGATGATTCTCCTAATGGGAGAAATATAACCTTACACCTAGAGAATCATGAAGAATATGAGATCTGGAGACGTCTAACTGCATACACATTAATCCAACTATAGAAAATTCTTTCTTTGATAGAATGACTGTTTTATTAAGAAGTCTTAAATCACTAGGTGTATAAAGACAACATGGTTTTATGGTGTTTTTTTTTCTTATTAGTACCTTTAACTGTTCTGTTTCAAACTTCCTTTTATGATAGAGTAGTTCAGTTCAGTTCAGTTCAGTTGCGCACTCGTGTCCGACTCTTTGCGACCCCATGAATTGCAGATGCCAGGCCTCCCTGTCCATCACCAACTCCCGGAGTTCACTCAGACTCACGTCCATTGAGTCCGTGATGCCATCCAGCCATCTCATCCTCGGTCGTCCCTTTCTCCTCCTGCCCCCAATCCCTCCCAGCATCAGGGTCTTTTCCAATGAGTCAACTCTTCGCATAAGGTGGCCAAAGTACTGGAGCTTCAGTTTTAGCATCATTCCTTCCAAAGAAATCCCAGGGTTGATCTTCCTCAGAATGGACTGGTTGGATCTCCCTGCAGTCCAAGGGACTCTCAAGAGTCTTCTCCAACACCACAGTTCAAAAGTATCCGTTCTTCTGTGCTCAGCCTTCTTCACAGTCCAACTCTCACATCCATACATGACCACAGGAAAAACCATAGCCTTGACTAGATGGACCTTAGTCGGCAAAGTAATGTCTCTGCTTTTGAATATACTATCTAGGTTGGTCATAACTTTTCTTCCAAGGAGTAAGCGCCTTTTAATTTCATGGCTGCAGTCACCATCTGCAGTGATTTTGGAGCCCAAAAAAACAAAGTCTGACACTGTTTCTACTGTTTCCCCATCTATTTCCCATGAAGTGATGGGGCCAGATGCCATGATCTTCGTTTTCTGAATGTTGAGCTTTAAGCCAACTTTTCCACTCTCCTCTCTCACTTTCAACAAGAGGCTTTTTAGCTCCTCCTCACTTTCTGCCATAAGGGTGGTGTCATCTGCATATCTGAGATTATTGATATTTCTCCCAGCAATCTTGATTCCAGCTTGTGTTTCTTCCAGTCCAGCATTTCTCATGATGTACTCTGCATATAAGTTAAATAAGCAGGGTGACAATATACAGCCTTGACGTACTCCTTTTCCTATTTGGAACCAGTCTGTTGTTCCATGTCCAGTTCTAACTGTTGCTTCCTGACCTGCATACAGATTTCTCAAGAGGCAGGTCAGGTGGTCTGGTATTCCCATCTCTTTCAGAATTTTCCACAGTTTACTGTGATCCACACAGTCAAAGGCTTTGGCATAGTCAATAAAGCAGAAATAGATGTTTTTCTGGAACTCTCTTGCTTTTTCCATGATCCAGCGGATGTTGGCAATTTGATCTCTGGTTCCTCTGCCTTTTCTAAAACCAGCTTGAACATCAGGGAGTTCACGGTTCACATATTGCTGAAGTCTGGCTTGGAGAATTTTGAGCATTACTTTACTAGCATGTGAGATGAGTGCAATTGTTCGGTAGTTTGAGCATTCTTTGGCATTGCCTTTCTTTGGAATTGGAATGAAAACTGACCTTTTCCAGTCCTGTGGCCACTGCTGAGTTTTCCAGATTTGCTGGCAAATTGAGTGCAGCACTTTCACAGCATCATCTTTCAGGATTTGAAACAGCTCAACTGGAATTCCATCACCTCCACTAGCTTTGTTCGTAGTGATGCTTTAGGAGTCCCTTAAATACATCTCTGCCCAGCATCCAAACTTAAGAAAGATAAATGTTTATTTTAAAATTTCAATCTTATCTCTTATTTGATTCAAAGCTCTGCTCCCACCTCTACTCCCAGGATAGTCTAGTAGCTTAGAGTTGTATGGCTGAGGCTCTTCAAAAACTCCCCCTGCCACTCCTTCATCAAGGTGAATAACTGGAATTCTGGGAGGTTGGGAGAGGAGAGGAGGAGGAAGAGGTCTCCACTGGACTTCCACAATACTGGTTGTTGTAAAAAGACCTACTGTAATTTGCCTGGCTTTTTATGGTCAATGTCAGTAGTCTCTAATTATCAGATAAAGTCACAGCTTCCTCTCAGATAACCTGCCAGGTAACCAGGTATGTTACAATGGAAACAAGGCTCAGAAACTAAGTTCTGTACACATGCAAACATTCATTAGCCGGTAGGCACAAAAACAACTAGAAAATCTGTTCTGTAGACTTGGAGAAGCTCTTGCTTTGCTCTTTTAGTTGCTCTGACAAATACCTTTTACTAAAGGTTTACTCTCTGGCAAGTGTTACAATATTCTGATGACAGCATCAGTTTCCCTTCTAGCCAGGTTCAAATTTTTAAATGGGCATATGTGAAGCCCAGATAGGATCCTAGAGTTATGGCACTTCTCCAATGCAGGGCTGCCAGATTCTTAATTGCTATACACACTAGGATTAGATGCATGAACAAGTCTTTCTAGGCAAATCAATCATATATATTGACCTCCCACTCATTTGCCAAATGAAAAGCTATTTCTGCATCCTTTATGCTAATTTATAGGCTTCTTAGGTTTGTATTTAGATAGTGGTATTTTGGGCTTCCCTGTGGCTCAACTGGTAAAGAATTTGCCTGCAATTCAGGAGACCTGTGTTCGATCCCTGGATTGGGAAGATCCCCTGGGGAAGGGAACGACTACCCACTCCAGTATTCTGGTCTGGAGAATTCAGTCCATGGGGTCACAAAGATTCGGGCACGACTGAGTGACTTTCACTTTCACTTTCAGTGGTATTTTAAACATCAGTCTTATGCACTTTATGGAGTGTATATCCTAACTAGAGTCCCTCATATACTAATTAACAGTAGTTCCTAGCATACAGGTTAATTTACTCACACATGCATTTGTTGTTGTTCATTGCTCAGTCATGTCCGACTCTTTGAGACCCCATAGACTGCAGCCCACCGGGCTTCTCTGTCCTTCACCATCTCCCAGAGTTTGCTCAAACTCATATCCATTGAGTTGATGATGCCATCCAACCATTTCCTCTTCTGTTGTCCCCTTCTCCTCCTGCCTTCAGCCTTTCCCAGCGTCAGGGTCTTTTCCAGTGGGTCGGTTCTTTGCATCAGGAGGCCAAAGTACTGGAGCTTCAGCTTTGGCTCCAGTTCCTCCAATGAATGTTCAGGGTTGATTTCCTTTAGGACTGACTGGTTTGATCTCCTTGCTGTCCAAGGGACTCTCAAGAGTCTTCTCTAGCACCACAGTTTGAAGGCGTCAATTCTTTGGCACTCAGCCTTTTTTATTCTCCAGCTCTCACACACATGTATAAATTACATTGAATACACTGAAGTATTTAAAAATAAAATTTCAACAGTGTAACATTGGTCATAACTCTGAACTAGCTCTTTGAAAACCAGTAATGAGGAACTCATTCCAGAGGGATGAAAAAAAGTAGTTAAGGAGTCTAGGGTGGTAAGAAAACAGTACAACTAGGGGAAAGACTAACTTATACAAAAATCTATGTTTACAAAGGAAATGATAGTAAGGCTAAAACCCATGAGGATAATATATTCCTCCAAGCTTTCCACTTTCGAGCTAAAATTACCAATATGATTTATGTATAATGAGTCCATACTAAGTCGCTTCAGTCATGCACAACTCTTTGAGACCTTTTGGACTGTAGCCCACTAGGCTTCTCTGACCATGGGATTCTCCATGCATGAATACTAGAGTGGATCACCACGCCCACCTCCAGTGGATCTTTCGCACCCAGGGTTTGAACCCATGTTTCTTATGTCTCCTGCACTGGCCGGCAGGTTCTTTACCACTAGCACCACCTGGGAAGGCCCTTATGTGTAATAATGGGGGTGCAAATAATATTCTTGCTACCAATCATGCTGCTAGCCTTTGACTGACATTGCTAATTAAGCATAGCATTCTTTCTCATGGCTTCAGAATTCTTTTCGATGCAGTATTCTAGGCAGCTGAAGCTGACAGATTAAAATTGACAGACAAGTGAGAACGTGGTGCAGGACAAAAGTCACAGGGTCTGTACAGTATATAAGACCTATAGGTAAAATTTTGAAGCCCTTCAAATTTTCATTTCCTCATCTGTTAAAAAAAAAAATAAGGCATGGCTGGAAGTTATAAGAACTAAATTAAATAATATAAATAACTTAGCAAAGAGCCTGTAGAAATTCAATATATATTAGCTCCCTTCTCTTGTAACCTTAATTTTTCTTTTTACGAAAATGATATATGTTACTTTCAGCTCATGTCTTTTCTATGAGAACAACACTTCATCTAGAACAAAATGTACATTCGACATGGTACAGTTGTCTATATTTTGACTGTCATTTTTAGTCATGTCTGTCATTTTTTATTTTCCAACATGAAAAGAAAGGTTTAGGATAGTAGTCACATTGGAAAACAAAGACAATAAGATTAAAATTCCCTCAAATCAGCTTTGGACCACAAAAATATTAATGCCTTGACAGCTTACTCACAATTGTAAGCGGCTGTGAGCCAACATCTTGCTTTGTATCATAGAGGTGATGAGAACATATTTTCATTGCTAGAAAAAAAATTAAGCTATACAGACAGAAATGGGACATGAAAGCCAAATTCCACAAGAACACCCTCAAGTTTAAAGATTTTTTCCCCCATAATTTGACAAAGTTTAGAAAACCAAAGACTATACACTTTTAAAAGATTCTTGGATAGCTTACAGATATAGTAAGGTCACCAAAAAACACTTAGCAGATATTGAATTTTAATAAAAGTACTTAAATTGATTAATATTAGTCTCAGAAATAGCATAAACTTAAAAATCAGAAATGCTTACTACAGTGGACATATTGTGACTAGTTGCCAATTGTCTAATTAACCCAACTGGCCTAATCCTGCATTTTGAAGGAACAGACAGATCCTGCCCATGTGAAGAGAATCAAATGGTTGGAGATGGCAAATCATCCAGTGAATTATCCTCTGCTGTCTTAATCCGTGTTTTCTAGATTTTTCCAGTTTCTGACACACCTCTGAATTGCCAGATTATGCCTGGTGAGGGTCTAGTCTCCCTTTCTCTGATTGGTTATAATTATATTGGTTATAATTACCATGATCTATTTACAAGAATATGTACTGTGAACACACTGTTGGTAGGATATTTGCATGTTGTTTTTCCAGTCATCAATATATTCTTGTATAGCACCATAGGTCAAACATGTGCCCTCTGCAATGGCTCCTGGAGTGAGAGTTACAGTCTACGACCGATGTTCTGGCCATTGAGAAGATCAAACCATTGACTACTTCATTCACGCTCCTCTTTGTGGTGGTAGAAGGCCTTCTCTTTACCCATACCCAAGTGTATGGCAGTTTTTTAACTGGGTAGCAGTTTAATGAAACCCAAAGTTTATCTGTGAGGTTTGCTCAGGTTGTCGTTCTGTTCTCAACCTTTGTATTCTCAGTCTGAGTATACCTCCCATTCCCTTTCACTGACAGTGCAGCTGCTAGGTGTGTGTGGGCAGGACTCTTGGCATTTCCTGGACCAAAGAGGAATGACTAACCACCCAGGTTACATACATAATTTTCCAGAAACATGTCTATCAACACAAGCCATCAGCTAAGAAGAATGTTTCTTGGTCTGTGGATCTTTTGCATTTGTTCTCTGCAGACTGAAAGTCAGTAATCCATAATTCAGCTCATGTACCACCACCTCCTTCTTTTCCCAGTCAGAGTGGATGGAGAAGTTTCCCACAGCTTAAACCTCTGTGTATTATATCTGGCCAGAAGAGTTTACTATTCTTTTCTCTCCACTCCACCATCAGGCAGGAACAATTTTCATTGATCTTTGTATATCCTGCCCTCAATTCCACTGTAAATTACAACTTCAAGTCCAAAGCAGAGGATCAACAAATGCTGAATTGAATTCACTTAATTGAAGACAGGAATGTTCACTGACTTCTGATACTTCTGATATTATTCTGCCTCCCTGGGGACTCATAACTGGAGAGAAGGGTTCCCAAGTACAATCAGAATTGGCTGGAGAGTTTTTTCAAACTACCCAGGCTGATAGTGTGAACTGTGCTACTCAAGATATTCTGAAATTATCCTCACCTGTTCCCCCACCAACCCTCACCCTGGCTGAGAACCTTCAGAGAAGGTTCTCTAAGATTCACCATTCAGAACCTTCTATTTACTCCTATTCATTTTAATGAAAACCATAAAACTACCCTTAGCTGTGTTTCCATCACATTTGAAGTTTAATTGACTGATAGCCTGGACGTGATGGCAATGCTTAGCTAAATTATCTTAAGTTACATTTAAACAAAACTATTTACAAAAGATCTACTTCATGGATGGGCTATTTTTAATGTTTCCTAAACAAGTTATTGTAGGTGGGCCAATTTTCCCTCTTTTCTTGTCACTTTAGAAGCCTATTTGGACATGTTCTATCCCTGATCTTGTTCTCTCACTCCACTGGCTACAGAGTAGTGCGTTCTTGTTTGAAAGGGTCAAACATTCAGAATCTGACATCCAAACTATGTGCTCTTTTCCCTTTTTTTTCTTTCTGGAGTCAAAACCCCTGAAGTATAAATCCTTTTTAAATGAAGAAAACAGTGCCAAAAGGAATGAAACATTTTTGGTCCCTCTCCAAAACAGAGAGATAGCACTGAAACAGGAAGTGGATGATTTAAATATCCACTCGGCATCTTGGCAACATATTTATGTTTGAGGGACTTAAGGTTAAAAGGTTTTAGTCTGGCCTGGGAACACTCTATCTTCCCTTAGGGTTTGGAGCTTTGGGGAAAACTTTTAAGCACTTATCAAATATTCGCAATTAGCCTTTTTTTTTTTTTCTGAGACCAGACTGTTACTAAGAATGTCACAGGACCGTGCTCCTGATATGTAGCATGCCACCATTCAGTCCAGTTCAGTTCAGTTCAGTCGCTCAGTCATGTCCGACTCTCTGCGACCCCATGAATCGCAGCACGCCAGGCCTCCCTGTCCATCACCAACTCCCAGAGTTCACTCACACGTCCATCAAGTCAGTGATACCATCCAGCCATCTCATCCTCAGTCGTCCCCTTCTCCTCCTGCCCCCAATCCCTCCCAGCATCAGAGCCTTTTCCAATGAGTCTACTCTTCACATGAGGTGCCCAAAGTACTGGAGTTTCAGCTTCAGCATCATTCCTTCCAAAGAAATCCCAGGGCTGATCTCCTTCAGAATGGACTGGTTGGATCTCCTTGCAGTCCAAGGGACTCTCAAGAGTCTTCTCCAGCACCACAGTTCAAAAGCATCAATTCTTTGGCATTCAGCTTTCTTCACAGTCCAACTCTCACATCCATACATGACCATTGGAAAAACTATAGCTTTGACTAGACGGACCTTTGTTCGCAAAGTAATGTCTCTGCTTTTGAATATACTGTCTAGATTGGTCATAACTTTTCTTCCAAGGAGTAAGCGTCTTTTAATTTCATGGCTGCAGTCACCATCTGCAGTGATTTTGGAGCCCAAAAAATAAAATCTGCCACTGTTCCACTATTTCCCCATCTATTTCCCATGAAGTGATGGGACCAGATGCCATGATCTTCGTTTTCTGAATGTTGAGCTTTAAGCCAACTTTTTCACTCTCCTCTTTCACTTTCATCAAGAGGTTCTTTAGTTCCTCTTCACTTTCTGCCTTAAGGGTGGTGTCATCTGCATATCTGAGGTAATTGGTATTTCTCCCGACAATCTTGATTCCAGCTTGTGCTTCTTCCAGCCCAGCATTTCTCATGATGTACTCTGCATAGAAGTCAAATAAACAGGATGACAATATACAGCCTTAACGTACTCCTTTTCCTATTTGGAACCA
>SJXQ01003628.1:11642-24947 GCA_006408695.1 Aepyceros melampus | reverse complement strand
TCTGGTTCCTCTGCCTTTTCTAAAACCAGCTTGAACATCTGGAAGTTCACGGTTCATGTATTGCTGAAGCCTGGCTTAGCCTTGGAGAAAGCTCAAGTTGTTGGATTCATTTATAACCTCTGTCTCTGCCATCACACTTACTTCACTTATGGGTTTGTTGGGAAGCCTTGAGTGGTCCAGGGCAAGGCTGGCTGAAATCTACTGAAAGAATCATCCTGTCCACCTAGTTTTTGCCTCTTCAGCTGAGTACTCTTTTGTTGTTGACATACCATGATACAAAATCTACACTTTCCTGTAAAAAAAAAAAAAGTTATAGAAAAATTTATAGTTATCCTTAACTCAGGCCACATCTTTCTCCATCACCGTGAATGACCCAAGTACACTATCTGAAGCTGTGTCTGTCAGGAACATTTTTTTCCCAATCACTAATCCTTCTAGCCACCTCTGAGAGAGGCTAAGTGTGAAAGCCAGCCATTTTTGGCTCACACCAAGATATCAAACTGGTCCACCCAGGAACAAGGCCCACATTTTCCTTCACTGCCATCTGATATTTAATACCTCAGCAGTACTTACTTCTTTACTTCTCCCTGTCTCCATGCCCTTTCTCATAAAATTCCATTGCCTTTGCTTTCTGGGTGGAACATTCTGCCTCACTTGAGATTTTGAACTTAGACATGTGATTTCTTTGGGTCAATAGAATGTTAATAAATCTGATCCAAGCAAAAACTTGAAAAATATTTGAGTGATTGGTCTGCCTTCTCTCTTGCTTCTGCCACTGATATGGAAACATGACTGGGATAGTCTGATGGAGAAAGAGATGCGTGGAGCAGAACTAAGTTGTTCTAGTGACTTAGCAGCTAATCCCAGGATGTGAGAAAGCCCAGCCAAGATCAGAAAACCTCCCTAGCCAATTCCCAGCTGGCCCTTGACACCTCAATAATGAATGCTCATGGTTGAGTATCAAAGATTTTTTTGGTTATTACAAAACATTATTGCAGCAATAAATACTGATACAACTGACCTAGAGGATTCTCCATGGATCACAGGAGTAGGTTAAGGAGATACATCACTGCATAAGTGAATGATACAGGAACCTAGACTAGTATCTATGTAACTTACATGTGCCCTCTGGACTTACTCAGGCTTGATCCCAAATGTATCATTTGCATCAAATAATGGATTGTTACTGTTACTATCTGAACTTATGATTTGATGAACCTGACACCTAGCTCATGATGGGTAGCTCTGGTTCATAACTTGATTCATATGGGAGCAGATTCTGAGAGTCTGTTAGGTACAGAGGCATGCCAAGGGTTGCTTTTCAAACAATGAGAGGGCAGGCCTTTGTTCCAGAACCTAATGGCTGTACTGTTAGTCTTCTGTTGGAGCTTGTCAGAGATGCCATAAAATGTCCTACCACATATATTTGTAGCATTGATAATCTGTCATCTAGCCTGAGCAGGAAAGCTGCTTGCATCACAGCCTGAGCCTGCAGCAGAGTGCTCTCTCTTGCTCTGAGTCCCACTTCAAACGAGAAGCTTCCACTCTTCCCCAAATATGAGTGAGAGCAGCATTTAACTTCAAGAGTCAAAGTTACCATCTTAATGGTAAAGGGTGTAAGTTCAATAACTTATCCTTAACTTGGAGGCCATGTCCCAGCATCGTCCAGACTATTGGACCCCTAAAATCTGCAGGGTCTGAATCTTCCATTCTCTGGCTTGTGTGTGTCTTATAGAGCACCAGGACTCTTTTCCACTTCGTTTTCACCAGATCTGATTAGCCTGATTTATCAGCATAGGGGAACAGAACAAGGTTCTGTGGAATAACAAGATGAACAAGATACCCGTAGACTTTCCTGTGGAAGAGAGGAGAGTGACAATAGGTTAACATACATTGTGCTATCCTTCCTATGTTAACATAAACACTTTTAATGTTCTTAATGATTGGAAAAAAAAGTTTGTCAAATCAGCAGCCACGTGCCATGTCAGAGCTTGCATTGATACGTTCCAGAAAAAAGTATATTAACTGTCATGGCAGCCATGATAGTTTTGACACTTTGTTAAGTTTATGGTAGTCAGCTGTCTCCTACCATGATGCTTGTGGTTTGAGCAGGGGCCTTACAGGTTAATGCAGAAGGTGCCACCTCTGCATTTTTTACGTGTTTGAAGGTGGTGCCCATCTCTGCAGTTCTACTCAGAGCGCAAGATTGGTTTTGGATTACTATCTTACCTGGGGGAAAGGAGTACAATTTTAGAGATTTCTGCCTGATCCTCCCCACCATATGGATTTTATTCCACATGGCAGGGAACCAATGTAAAACTGTTAAGAAAATTTCAGGGACCCATCTGACTACTACAGGGACCCATCTGGATCAATTGAAACTACTGTAAGATGGACTGGAGCCAGGACTTCATTTATTACCTGGCATCTGTAAGTTCCTACTCTTAAGTGTGGGACATGACAGTTTAGATCACTTGGTATCAAGTCAATTCAGCCCTCTTATCCAACTACCTTTGAAAGGATTACATTGTAAAGTTACTTTGATAAGTTGTTTATGGTACTCTAGAGAAAGTGGGCAAATATTTATTCTATAAATTTGTAGTGGCTTAGATAACATCCTTCAAAGAGCACTAGCCACCTCTTCAACTGATGGACATAAAATAATAGTTACAGGATAACACTTTTCCATTATATAACAGTTGACATCAATTTTCTGCTAGTCAGCTCTTGCTTTTTTTGCATTTTATAAGTAAAACTACACTCTAGTCTACTGCCTTCCACCTTGAACATGAGGTATACTGTGCTCCCAACACATCAAGAAACCTCAGTTGCCCCTTCAGCTTTGCTGCTACTTTGCCAAAGATATTTGGAATACCACTACCTGCCCCCTGCCATTACTTTATCATCTCAATTAACGCAAGAGAGTCTAATCTTGTGACATTATTTCCAACTGTGAATTCTGGTCTAGATAATTCTAATTTTCTCAAAGATATTGTTGCCATTCTCATTAATACAGTCTTTAATGCCTTATTAAACAGAGTAGTCTCAGGGCTCTTCTTAGGAAAAAGTAGGCTAGTTTTCTCAACACATGACATAAATCCATTCAAACATTCCTGCCTCTTTGAGTCATTAACCTCTTCTTTAGTACTTTGACAAGGCAATTCCAGCATCTCCATCTCATTTGGTGTAGACCACCAAATTTCAAGAAGTCATTCCAATACCCTGTTAGCACCTACTGTCCTTGCCAGGTTGTTAAATCTTAAATCATAAGAGAGTGTTCCCATATCGATAAACTCTCCTCTATCCAGTCTTATATTCTGCCACTCTGGTCCAGCACATTCAAGATCTATTCCCACACATGTTCTCCAAACTCCTGCCAGTAATTATTAGCCAGTTCCTACAGTTCTTTCAGTAAAATCTATCTGTTCCCAAATCAAGAACTATGTTTTCTCTATCAGCTCAGACTTGGCATTAGTATTCTTCCCATGGAAATGGGAGGAAAATAGTTCACTTTTGAGGTCATCAAAGTCATCTTACAAGACATCTACTTCAGGTGGCCACTGCATATTCTCCAGCTAAGGGGAGGCTGCTCTTCTCTAGAGAGGGAGAAAGAGCTGCTTTGTCTGGTGTGGAAGATTCAGAGAAAACCAGGAATTCAAGCTGTTCAAGCACATCTCCCAAAATCGTCTTAACTCAAGTGTCAGTCCCTGTCCTTTGCTATCAGAGCTATTATACTAGCAAAGGAGACTTGTACAAGCTGCAAATTTCATCTCCGTTGCAGCTCTGCCACCCTTACTATTACACTCTGAGCCTTATTACTCCTTTGCAGCTCTGCCACCCTTAAAATTACACTCTGAGCCTGATTATCACTATGGAAGTCCTATGGCTAAGGAGATATTGGTCACTCTAAACACTGCCTCACTATTCATACTATACCAGAGATCAAATTGCCAACATCCGCTGGATCATCGAAAAAGCAACAGAGTTCCAGAAAAACATCTATTTCTGCTTTATTGACTATGCCAAAGCCTTTGACTGTGTGGATCACAATAAACTGTGGAAAACTCTGAATGATATGGGAATACCAGCCACCTGACCTGCCTCTTGAGAAATCTGTATGCAGGTCAGGAAGCAACAGTTAGAACTGGACATGGAACAACAGACTGGTTCCAAATAGGAAAAGGAGTATGTCAAGGCTGTATATTGTCACCCTGCTTATTTAACTTATATGCAGAGTACATCATGAGAAACGCTGGATTGGAAGAAACACAAGCTGGGATCAAGACTGCCAGGAGAAATGTCAATAACCTCAGATATGCAGATGACACCACCCTTATGGCAGAAAGTGAAGAGGAGCTAAAAAGCCTCTTGATGAAAGTGAAAGAAGAGAGTGAAAAAGTTGGCCTAAAGCTCAACATTCAGAAAACGAAGATCATGGCATCTGGTCCCATCACTTCATGGGAAATAGATGGGGAAACAGTAGAAACAGTGTCAGACTTTGTTTTTTTGGGGCTCCAAAATCACTGCAGATGGTGACTGCAGCCATGAAATTAAAAGGCGCTTACTCCTTGGAAGAAAAGTTATGACCAACCTAGATAGTATATTCAAAAGCAGAGACATTACTTTGCCGACTAAGGTCCGTCTAGTCAAGGCTATGGTTTTTCCTGTGGTCATGTATGGATGTGAGAGTTGGACTGTGAAGAAGGCTGAGCGCAGAAGAATTGATGCTTTTGAACTGTGGTGTTGGAGAAGACTCTTGAGAGTCCCTTGGACTGCAAGGAGATCCAACCAGTCCATTCTGAAGGAGATCAACCCTGGGATTTCTTTGGAAGGAATGATGCTAAAGCTGAAACATCAGTACTTTGGCCACCTCATGTGAAAAGTTGACTCATTGGAAAAGACTCTGATGCTGGGAGGGATTGGGGGCAGGGGGAGAAGGGGACGGCAGAGGATGAGATGGCTGGATGGTATCACTGACTCGATGGACGTGAGTCTGAGTGAACTCCGGGAGTTGGTGATGGACAGGGAGGCCTGGTGTACTACGATTCATGGGGTCGCAAAAAGTCGGATACGACTGACTGACTGAACTGAACTAAGCACTGCCAAGGTGACCTTGTGGCTTTCAGTGTGCCCTAATTTGACAGCTGGCTGATCAGAATTTGTTACTTTCTTTTTTCAAGGCTTCCAAGGCAGTTAACAAATGCTGACAAATTCCACAATCCTTTACCCCAAAAACATTCTAGGGACAGAGATACTGGATAACCCATTTCTTCTTGTTTCATTCCATCCCAGGTGAGATTCCCAGGAATTGAGATGCAGGCCAGGGATTACCACCACCCTGCTTATCCTATCAGTGAGGTAAGTCATCCCATTCCAGAATCCCATCCTCATGGTCTGTTTGTGAGGATCACTCTCAAACCAAGGTGGTGTGTTATAGTCCTCCAAAACAGACCTTGAGACAAACATCTGGGTACAAGTAGTTGATCTGGGAATTAATCCCAGGGAGTGGGAGGGCAGGAAGGATGAGAGATGGAAGAAAATATAGCACAAGGATGTATTATCAAGATTTCTGTTGGGAGTGTTTGGGACTTGATTCCAGGACAAGCACCTATTTGTTTATTTACATATTGGCTGTGCTGGCTCTTCGTTGCTGCCTGGGCTTTTATGTAGTTGCAGTGAGTGGGGGCTACTCTCTAGTTGTGGTGCATGGGCTTCTCCTTGCTCTGGCCTCTCTTGTTGAAGAGCACAGGCTCTCGGGCACTCGGCTTCAGTAGCTGTAGCTCCCAGGCTCTAGAGCACAGGCTCAGTAGTTGTGGTGCATGGGGCTTAGTTGCTCCACAGCATGTGGGATCTCCCCAGATCAGGGATCAAATCCACCTCTTCTGCATTGGCAGGTGGATGCTTTACCACTGAGCCACCAGGGATGTGCCCAGCACCCCTTTAGAAACGAGCAGGTGCTTCTCAGAACTGTCCACCAGAAGAACTAGAGGTTGGATCGTATATCCACTAGTCTGGACCCATTAGTTGAGGACATTTCTCCTCTCTACTCTGGGGATACATTTGCCTTTAGGCCTCAAGGGCTCCCGTGACCTGGAAAAGGACACTGTTGGGAAGTGGAGAGATGGGGCATTCATTTGAGGGGGGTGGTTGTCCGTGAGAGGTGAGTCTGAGGTTGCGGTGAACTGTCCACTACCTGTGGCTGAAGTCTAACATGGGCCTGGAGGACCAGAATCATCCACTACAGCTTCCAAGACACCAAACTGACCTGAACCTGCGTGTGGGCTAAGTTGCTTCAATCGTGTCTGACTCTGTGCGACCGTATGGACTGTTGCTCACCAGCTCCTCTGTCTGTGCAGGAGATTCTCCAGGCAAGAATACTGGAGTGGGTTGCCATGCCCTCCTCCAGGGATCTTCCCTAACCAGGGATTGAACCCGTGTCTCTTACATCTCCTGCATTGACAGGCAGGTTCTTTGCCACTAGCGCTACCTGGGAAGCCCAACCTGAACTTACCTTTATTTAAAATGTATAATTTTCTTCTGGGATAGAAAGAAAAACTGAATGGTAAGCCACCCTCAAGATTTCATTAAAATTTTTAATTTTTAGTTTTAAAAATCTTCCAAGAATGAGCAAAGGAGAAACAATGACTTCAGTTCAGTTCAGTCACTCAGTCATGTCTGACTCTGCGACCCCATGAATCGCAGCATGCCAGGCATCCCTGTCCATCACCAATCTGTATCTTTATACAGTATGTTTTAATCATAGTATGATTTTTAAAGGTTTCCTTTTAATATATCCTACCAAGATCCTCTGTGAAACGTTTTTATCTGAACTAGAGTGTGGCTCTCATCAAAGAATAAATTGTGTCCATGTGCTGGGGAAGAGTGCCCAGACAATGTAACATTCAGCAAAAACTTTTGTTTCTGATCAAGTTCTTCCCCAAAACAAACTTGATTTCCAGAATTCCTGAAGAACTTAAATTCCCACAATTTAACCCTGTACTTTAAACAAATGCTGCAATGGTGCCAAGGTATCCTTTCAAAATCATTCCATTTTACCTTTCTTGTTAGTAAGATTAATAAACAAAAGAACTGACACTAAAGCAAGTGTCCCTCTGACTTTGCTTACAGATAGATAACTTTAAATTAAGCATTTATCTTCCTTTGGAACATGAAGTGTAACAATTTTATTTGTGACCCCATTTCTTCTCTTCCCCAAACAATATTACTTTCAATTGGCAGCTTACAAATAAATAAATTTGGAAAAAACTCATTTCACACTCTCTACAAAATATTTACTAGGTTTCTGTGTATACTTATGTTTAAACTAACATAATTAGATTAAAGCACTTTAAAAATAAATACTTTGATTCACAGTTAACATCACAAGCTTTTTTCATGGTAAATTCTAAGTATTAGAATAATAACATTCTAGAAGAAATGTTAGCAAAATATCTAATTGCCTTCTTTTTATCAGTGAATAAATTGAAGCCCAGAGGAGTTAAATGACTACCTCAAGAAATGTAAAAAAGAAAACAAGTTTATTTATATAAACAGAAGTGCTTAATCTATCAGTAATATTCTTATCTTAAATATTAATACTTATAGTTACTAATAGTTATTAATACAATAATACTAATAGTTATTCATACCAAAACAAAATACTTAAAATTTCAGTAATCTTATTAAAATTTCACATTGTAATCTGCAAAATGGAGTTGTGAAAAATGTTATATAATTAAATATATTCTAATATCAATATTTCAATTTTTTTACTTATATTAAAATATGTGACCCCGTGACAATCAAGTATGCTACTTTTACATTTTCTTAGGGCCATCTTAACCATACTAGTTTATACACTGTTATGCTATCAGTCTAATTTTCCAAATCAAACCTTAGAAAATTCTAAGAAACTGTCAGCATAGTTTTTAAATTAAATGGCCTATATAAACACAGAGTACCTAGGGAGCAAAATTTTTAAAACCCCAAGGGTAAAATCTATGACAAAATTCCATGAAAGACACAAACTATCAAAAATCACTCCAAAAGAAATAAATAGTTTGAATAGTCTTATATTTATAAAAGAAATTGAATGTATAGTTGAAAAAATTCCCATAAAGAAAACTGGACACCCACATGGATTCATTGGTGAATCCTCCCAAACATTTAAAGAAGAAATAATGCCAATTCTACACAAACTCTTCCAGAACATTGGAAAGGAAAAACCACTTCCCAGTTCATTCTGTGAGACCAAAATTAATAGGATACCCAAAGCAGACAGACATTGTAGTAAGACTATAGACTAATATCCTTCATGAAAACAGAGGTAAATATTCTTTAAAATATCTTAGCAAATTGAATCTGTTATTATAGAAGATATACAGATGTCTAATAAAAATATGAAAATTTATCATCATCATATATCATTAGGAAATTGCAAAATAAAACTACAGTGTGATTATACCACATATCTATTAAAATGATTAAAACCCAAAATACTGATGGGGCTTCCCTGGTGGTACCGTGGCTACTCCCAATGCAGGGGACCTGGATCCAATCCTTGGCCAGGAAACTAGATCCCACATGATGCAGCTAAGAGTTCACATGCCACTACTCAAGATCCCATGTGCCACACCTAAGACCTGGATCAGCCAAATAAATAAATTAATTAAAATAAAAAAATTTTTAAAAGATGAGTGTTCCACAAAGAATACATGTGGAATATTTTATGGATGTACTGAGGAAGGACATCTAATCTCACCTTGGAGAAGGGAAGTATCAGGGAAATTGTTTAGGTGGAGCAGTGTGTGATATGAGTGTTAAAGAATACCTGAAAAGGGGACAAGATCAGTAGAAAGCGGTTCAAGGACTAATATCAGGATATATGAGACACTCTGGGGCATCCAAGGAACTTGAGTAATTCTGAAGAGAGAGAGGAGGTGGGCGGTTGGGGCATTATGGGTCATGATGTGAGTTTTGAGTTTTATCTGGATATCTGTGGAGAGCTATCAAAAGATATTCAGTTCAAGATATGGAAGTGACATAACTAGGTTCCACTTTAGACGCATCTACTTGGTGCATGGACCTGACTGAAAGAAACCAAGGCTGGAAGCAGGGAGGTATGACTAATGGATCCAAAAGAGAAATTATAAGATTGAATTAAGGCACTGGCTTTAGGAATAAAGACTCATTTGAGACCCATCGAAGCAAATCAATACAATTTGGTGATCAACTGGTTTGAGATTTGAAGGACAGAGACATTGAGGATGATGCCAAGGTTTAAGGCTATGATGACAAGGTACCATGTACTAATTTAAGGACTACAAAGGAGAACAAATTTAGGGTAAATAATAATTCGATTTGAGACTTGTTTATTTTGGACAACTTGTGGACATCCACATGAAGCTGTTCAGTAGAGCAAGTCTGGAGCTTAGGAGAAAACTCTGGACTGAAGATACAGGTTTGGTTGTATCAGCCTGTAGTATAAAGATGGAACCATGGACCTGGATGAGATCATGTGGAAACTTGAGATATAGATTCAGAAGGCTGCAAAGGAAGGAACCAGAGGGAAAGGAACCCCTGTACTCACATGACAGGTAGAGGAAGAGCAGGCCAGCAAAAGGCCATTAAGGTACAGTCAGAATTAGGTAAAGAGGGTCCAGAAAAGAGGGCATCTCAGAAGCCAATATCAAAGAGTTGTTCAGATGGGAGGGAACAGCCACCATCAACCAAGGCCATATCTTGTTACTTAATTGACTTCCGAGCCAGACTTGAGCTCTAGGAGGACATCTGTACTTCTTACCATCATATTTCCAGCTCCATGTGCACAGCATATATTTAATAACTTTTGTTGATAAACAGAGATTAAAGCTTAAAGAATCTACTGGATTTGGTAGCAAATAGGCAACTGGGCAACTGAACAACAGCCACAGGTAACCAGAGACCTTTATGAGAACAATTTTAGGAAAATGGTGAGGGTAAAACCATAAAGCAGTGGGTGGCACTGAGAAAAAAGGAGAATCTTTTCAGAGATTTAGTTGAGAAGAGGAAGAAATGAAACAATAGCTAGGAGTCAAGTAGGGTGGAAGGAACATGGGAGGGTTTTAGTCATTAAACCTTTAAATTTTTTTAGCAATAGTAGATACCTGAATAGGAAAAGAGGAGACTATTCTGAAGGTAGAAGGGATAGAATCCAGAGCTTGGGTGGAAGAAAAACATAAACATGGCAACTCACTACAGTTATTCTTGACTGGAGAATCCCATGGACAGAGGAACCTGGCAGGTTGCAAAGAGTCAGACATGACTGAACACACATACACACAATGCTACAGATAGAAACAACTATGCAAGAACTCCTGTCAGCATGATTAATTGTCAAACAAATGGTAGTTAAAAGGGATCCATGTCAGGAAAGGATGAAATCAGTTGCATGGGACTGGGAATTTTTGGGGAGACTGTGGGATTTGAACTGGATCTGCTGGATCTTAAAAGTCTGTGCTGGGGGGTGGTCTGAAGATGGTGGAGGAATAGGACAGGGAGACCACTTTCTCCCCCCACAAATTCATCGAAAGAACATTTGAATGCTGAGCAAATTCCACAGCAAAAGTTCTGAATGCTGGCAGAGGACATCAGGCACCCAGAAAGGCAGCCCATTGTCTTCAAAAGGAGGTAGGAAAAAATATAAAAGATAAAAAGAAAGACAAAAGAGGTAGGGAAGATCTGTCCCAGGAAGGGAGTCTTAAAAAAGAGGGAAGTTTCTAAACACCAGGAAACACTCTCACTGGTGGGTCTGTGGCAAGCCTTGGAATCTCAGAGGGCAACATAACTGGGAGGAAAAATAAATAAATAAATAAAACCCACAGATTACGTGCCAAAGGCAACTCCCAACAGAGAAGCAGCCCAGACACTTGCATCTGCCACTAGCAAGCAGAGGCTGGACAGGGAGGTGCAGGCTGCATTGCTTAGGGTAAGGACCGGGTCTGAATGCCCTGAGGGCAATCTGGGGGAACTACTTGAGATAGCAACCCAGACTGTGGGATAGCTATCCCACAAAAAGCCCTAACCTAAGACACTGCCAGGCCCGCTCACAGAACAAAGGACTGAGCAGAGCTCAGGCAGGTGAGGGCAGCAGGCTTCTTGGGATTCCGCGTGGTTGACATCCACCAGGAGGGTACAATTTTGTACCTTTAAGAACCCAATCTTCAGTACCCATTTTTACTTGGGAGTGAGATTACTGGCTTGGTTGCTCTTTCCCCCTTTGACTCTTTTTTCTCCACCAGGTTGCCTCTGTCTCCTCCCTCCCCCTTCTCTTCTCTGCCCAACTCTGTGAATCTCTTTGTGTGTTCCGGGCTATGGAGAACACTTAGGGAACTGATTACTGGCTGGATCTGTCTCTCTCCTTTTGATTCCCTCTTTTATCCTCCAGACCACCCCTGTCTCCTTCCTCCCTCTTCTCTGTGTAACTCCATAAACATCTCTGAGGGATCCAGACTGTGGAGAGTACATAGGGAAGAGATAACTGGCTAGCTTGCTCTCTCCCCTTTTGATTCCCCCTCTTCTCCTCCTGGTCATCTCTATCTACCTCCTCCATCTTCTCTTCTCTTCACTATGTAACTCTGTGTACCTCTCCAGGTGTCCCGCACTGTGGAGAAACTTTTCATCATTAAACTAGATGTTTTATCACTGGTGCTGTATAGATAGAGAAGTCTTGAGGCTATTGTAAGAATAAGACTGAAAACCAGAGGCAGGAGGCTTAAGTCCAAATCCTGAGAACACCAGAGAACTCCTGACTCCAGGGAACATTATCAATAGGAGCTCATCAAAAGCCTCCATACCTACACTGAAACCAAGCACCACCCAAGGGCCAGCAAGTTCCAGAGTAGGACATACCATGCAAATCTCCAGCAACACAGGAACAGGGCCCTGAGTTTCAATATACAGGCTCTCAAATTTACACCAAACCCATTGAAATCTCAGAACCCACTAGTAGACGTGTCATTGCACTCCAGAGAGAAGAAATCCAGGTCCACCTACCAGAACACCGATACAAGCTTCCCTAACCAGGAAACCGTGACATGCCACCTGTCCAACCACATCCACAGCAAGGAACCTCCACAATAAAGAGGAACCACAAACTGTCAGAATACGGAAAGGCCACCCCAAATACAGCAATGTAAACAAGATGAAAAGGCAGAGAAAAACTCAGCAGGTAAAGGAACAGGATAATTGCCCACCAAACCAAACAAAAGAGGAAGAGATAGGGAAACTACCTGATAAAGAATTCTGAATAATGATAGTGAAAATGATCCAAAATCTTGAAAACAAAATGGAGTTACAGATAAATAGCCTGGAGACAAGGACTGAGAAGATGCAAGAAAGGTTTAACAAGGACCTAGAAGAAATAAAAAAGCATCAATCAATAATGAATAATGCAATAAAAGAGATCAAAACACTCTGGAGGAAACCAACAGTAGAATAACGGAGGCAGAAGATAGGATAAGTGAGGTAGAAGATAAAATGGTAGAAATAAATGAAGCAGAGAGGAAAAAAGAATTAAAAGAAATGAGGACAACCTCAGAGACCTCTGGGACAATATCAAACATCCAACATTCAAATCATAGGAGTCCCAGAAGAAGAAGACAAAAAGAAAGACCGTGAGAAAATACTTGAGGAGATAATAGTTGAAAATTTCCCTACAGTGGGGAAGGAAATAGCCACCCAAGTGCAAGAAACTCAGAGAGTCCCAAAAGGGTAAACCCAAGGCGAATCACCCCAAGACACATAGTAATCAAATTAACAAAGATCAAACACAAAGAACAAATATTAAAAGCAGCAAGGGAAAAACAACAAACAACACACAAGAGAACTCCCATAAGGATAACAGCTGATCTTTCAACAGAAACTCTTCAGGCCAGAAGGGAATGGCAGGACATACTTAAAGTGATGAAAGTGAAAAACCTACAATCCAGATTACTGTACCCAGCAAGGATCTCACTCACCTATGAAGGAAAAATCAAAAGCTTTACAGACAAGCAAAAGCTGAGAGAATTCAGCACCACCAAAACAGCTCTCCAACAAATGCTAAAGGATCTTCTCTAGACAGGAAACAAAGAAAGGGTGTATAAACTCAAACCCAAAACAATAAAGTAAATGGCAATGGGATCATACTTATCAATAATTACCTTAAATGTAAATGGCTGGAATGCCCCAACCAAAAGACAAAGACTGGCTGAATGGATACAAAAACAAGACCCCTATATATGCTGTCTACAAGAGATCCACCTCAAAACAAGGGACACATACAGA
>SJXQ01003628.1:0-11306 GCA_006408695.1 Aepyceros melampus | reverse complement strand
CGCTTACTCCTTGGAAGAAAAGTTATGACCAACCTAGATAGTATATTGAAAAGCAGAGACATTACTTTGCCAACTAAGGTCCGTCTAGTCAAGGCTATGGTTTTCCCTGTGGTCATGTATGGATGTGAGAGTTGGACTGTGAAGAAGGCTGAGTGCCAAAGAATTGATGCTTTTGAAGTGTGGTGTTGGAGAAGACTCTTGAGAGTCCCTTGGACTGCAAGGAGATCCAACCAGTCCATTCTGAGGGAGATCAACCCTGGGATTTCTTTGGAAGGAATGATGCTAAAACTGAAGCTCCAGTACTTTGGCCACGTTATGGGAAGAGTTGACTCATTGGAAAAGACCCTGATGCTGGGAGGGATTGGGGGGCAGGAGGAGAAGGGGACGACCGAGGATGAGATGGCTGGATGGCATCACGGCTCAATGGACATGAGTCTGAGTGAACTCCGGGAGCTGGTGATGGACAGGGAGGCCTGGCGTGCTGCGATTCATGGGGTCGCAAAGAGTCAGACACGACTGCGCGACTGAACTGAACTGAACTGAACTGAACTGGGTTTGGGCATGTACACTTAGGGTATGTAAGGTTTTCACAAAAACAGATGGCGGACCGTGGCTATTAGGAGACTCTGCCTTGGGCCCGTCATTGTAATAAACTGCACTCCACTATCTGCATTGTCGTTCTGAGTGAGTTTGTTTCCCGGAACATGTGGCTACAACATTTGGTGCATTGGCAGGGAAACTGCTCTCTTTGAGGAGACAGGTCTCATCTGAGGCCACCCTGAGGCTTTGTGGCTTGAATCTCCTAGAGGGGGAAGGCGCTTCGCCCTGTGGAAGAATTCGGCCTTTCAACGCCTGTTTCTTCGCTTTGGCAGGTAGTGAACAGAAGCAGGGGAACTGAACACTCAGGTGGGGAGGAGTCCAGCCTGCAGGGTGGGAGAGGGGGCCTGATCACCCCCCTGGTATAGACTAGAAGGAGTGGGGACCCACAGGAGCCTGGAATAGACAGGCAGCAACTGCTTGGTACACAGATCGACCTGCGTATTAGGGCTTAGGAAGGAAATTTGTGAAGGTCATTTAGGAGGTGGTGTCCACGCTGTCTTGGGGAACATTGAAAGTGAAGTTGCTCAGTCATGTCCGACTCTTTGCAACCCCATGGACTGTAGCCTACCAGGCTCCTCAGTCCATGGAATTTTCCAGGCAAGAATACTGGAGTGGGTTGCCATTTCCTTCTCTAGGGGATCTTCCCAACCCAGGGATCAAACCCGGGTCTCCCTCATTGCAGGCAGATGCTTTACCGTCTGAGCCACCAGGAATTTTTAGGAGAAGAAACTTGGTCCTTGTGTACTCACATTCTACCCTCCCCCAGGAGGTGTCCCATCTGCTGTGAAATTCTTGACCCTGTCGGAATTGTCAGGCTAGAAGGAGGGAAATACATAAGTGATACGAATTGGCTTTTTCAGAGATGGCCTAGGACATGGGATATTTAACCCATCTGTGTTTTCATCTGTACCTGATCAAGTCCGCCAAAGCAGAACGGACTTTGAAAGTTAAGGGAGAAACAGTCTTGGGCCATGTGGTGTTCTGGTTCAGCCGTGCTGACCGGCAGGTGAAGACACGCCGATCTCCCTTCTCCCTCTGGGATCTGGCAGGTAAGGCTCTTCTCACCCCAGTTAGGAAGGAGGTGGAATGGCGATTTAAGTGTTTCACTGAGTGGAAATGTCAGAAGTACATAGGGTACTGAGAACTTCTTAGACAGAACAAAAAGGAAAAGTAGAAGAAGTTCCGAGAAGGTAAGCAAGATGGGGGGAAGTGAATCTAAGGCAAGTGTACTGGAGTACATGATTAAAATTTTAAAGGAGCGATTTGGAGGAGACTATGGGGTGAAGATGAAGCCTAACTGCCTCCACATACTCTGTGAGGTCAAATGGCCCCCTGTGGAGTAGGATGGCCACCAGAGAACACCGTGAACTTAAAAATAGTGGGAGCAGTCTATACAGTAGTCACAGGAGAGCCAGGCCACCCGGATCAACATCCACATATTGACTCATGGCTAGGGTTAGCTCAAGACCCTCCTACTTGGACAAGGTTCTGTATCCAGAAGGGAAAGAGAAAAATATTAATGGCACAAAAATTGACTGATGATAAAAACGGAAATTCTACAGGATTTGGGCAGGGACGACCTGACCCCTCCCCCATAGTGGATAATGACATGCCCGCCGCCCAGTGCTCCACCAGGACCGGAGGCCACCTTAATGCCCGATCCAGGGCCAGGTGAAGTCCTGCAGCAGCCGCTGCTCCTCCGCCAGCTCTTCCCGAGGTCGTAGAGCCGCCACCTCAGCGGACTCTGATCCCGGTGACAGAAGCCTCTGGCTAACACTTCCAGGATCCAGCTCCAGCTGAACCACCCAAGCTATACCCGCCTCTCCCAGTGAGTACAGACAGGAAGGGGAAGGAGACAGAAAGGGAAGGAGACGTTGGAATTAAGCAGACTGCGCTCTGCCAGAGAGCCCGAGGGAACGAAAGAGAACAGAAAAGAGATTTGCAATGCTAGCTGCTGCTTGGGAAAGTTTATCTATCTCAGGCCCTCCAGAAAACCTCATCTGTCCCAGGGACAAGACAGTCCTTCAGCCTGTCCCAGCGGAGGCCCCGGGTCCCATTACAGCCAAACCAGTGTGCCTGGTGCCGAGTTTTTGGCCACTGGAAGAATGAGTACCCTAAGGCAAGAAAGGAGAAGGAAGCTCCAGCAATTGTGGGGCTTGCTGACTTGGAAATTAAATAGGGCTGCCAGGGCTCAGAGATATTAAGTCCCCGAGAACCCACAGTAACCTTAAAAGTGGGGACCAAACATTCTTGAGTGCCCAGTACCCCTGCTGGGAAGAGACTTGCTCTCCATACTAGGAGCACAAGTGACTTTCTCCCCGGAGGAGAAGCCCACCTTCCGGATGGACACTATGACTTATTTGCTCTCTCTCAATACACCTGCAAGATGAGTGAAGGTTGCATGAGCCTCCGAAGGAAGAACCAGGTGGGCTGGAAGAGCAGGCGGAAGAGCTAACTCAATTATTCCCTGAAGTCTGGGCGGAAGACAACCCCCCCATCCTGCCCCTCAACCAGGCTGGCTAAATAGAGGCCCAGGCTGGCATACTACCCCACATCAATAGATTGAAACAAGCAGGCAGTCTGGTAGAGAGCCAGGTATGCTTGGAATACTCCAATCCTGCCTGTCAAAAAGGAAGGAGGACAGGACTATAGGCCTGTACAGGATCTCAGGCTAGTCAACCAGGCTACTGTGACTTTACACCCCACTGTTCCAAACCCCTATACCTTACTTAGCCTCCTCCAGCAGAGGACTAAAGTTTATACTTGCCTAGATCTCAAGGATGTCTTCTGCATACGCCTCGCCTCAGCATCACAGCCCATCTTTGCCTTTGAATGGGAAGATCCAGTCGGGGGCACCAAACAACAACTCACCTGGACTCCCCCACAGGGCTTAAGAATTCCCCAACCATCTTTGGGGAAGCCTTGGCTTCTGACCTGGACTCATTCCACCCGGAAAAGTATAGATGTTGGCTCCTACAATATGTGGATGACCAGCTGCTGGCTGCCGAGACCAAGGGAAAATGCTGGGACGGGACAAAAGTACTGCTCCAGCTGCTGATGGAAGCAGGTTACCGGGTGTCAAAAAAGAAGGCACAGATCTGCAAGGAGGAGGTAAGGTATCTGGGGTTTGTTTTAAAGGACACAAGGTTCCAGACCCTAGTTGGGTCCTATACACTGATGGCACTAGCCTGATAAAACAAGGACAATGGCTGTCAGGTTAGCCAAAGTGGAAGGGGCCATCAAGACTGAAAAGGGTGGTGGGAATTGCCAAGTGGCAAATTATTGGCACCAGAGGAGCTGTCACACACTCTGGTAAACCAAACACACCAAGCGACCCACCTAGGCCATGCTGCCTGCTCACATGTTAATGCTGCCTCTCAACACAGACAAAAACCTCCAGAGATTCAGCTGAAAGGCACGCTGCCCTTTGAACACCTGGGAGTGGACTTCACTGAAATGAAACCTCACTGACACTACCATTACCTGCTGGTCATGGTATGTACCTTCTTGGGATGAGTAGAAGCTTTTCCTACCTGGACTGAAAGAGCTTCCGAAGTAGCCCGGTGCCTGCTTAGGGAAATAGTTCCCAGATTTGGATTTCCTACCAGCATTGGACTAGACAATGGCCTGGCTTTCATAGCTGATTTAGTACAACAAGTAAGCAAAACTTTAAATACTAAATAGAAACTGTACACGGCATATAGGCCCAGAGTTCTTCTGAGATGGTGGAATGAACCAGCTGGACACTTAGAGACTCTCCAAGTGGATCACAGAGACTGACTGCTCCTGGGTGGACTTGCTTCCGACGGCTCTGCTCAGACTCAGGATGACCCCACAGTCCCAAGGCTATTCTCCATATGAAATTGTGTATGGGAGGCCCCTCCCATAATAAAACAGGTGTCAACAATTTGCCTCAGGTAAGGGGAGATGGGATTTCATAGCAGATGGAACTGGGTAAGGTAGTAAATTGGGTAACTAAGTTTGTACAAGAAAGGGTGCCGTTCCCCCTTGGGGAAGAGATTCACGAATTTGTGCCCGGGGATCAGGTATGGGTCAAGGACTAGAAACACGACTCCTTGGCCCCACATTGGAAGGGTCCATATACTGTTGTTCTAACCACTCCTACGGCAGTTAAAGTTGCAGGTGTCACTCCCTGGATCCACCACATGAGGGTGAAGAGAGCATACCATACAGACTCAGAGGACGCCAAGGGGACTATACAAAAGGACCCCACTGATCCTCATGAAACCAAGATCATCTTAAAGAAGAAAAAGAGGTGAAGCTCTACAATCAACTGCTGCTACAAAGACTTGCTGGTATCATCTTGAGAATAACCATAGTTTCAGCACAAGGAGGGACCTGTGCTATAATTAATGTTGAATGTTGTGTATATATTCCTGATTTATCTGGCAATATATCAGCCACCCTAGGTGACATGAAAGGTCAGGTAAAAGCTATGTCTGATGATGATCTTTCTTTTTGGACTTTGGTCCTATCTTGGGTGAAGGGTGATTGGTGGAAAACTATATTTACCATTGTTATGGCTGTCTTGACAGTTCTGCTTTGTGGATCCTGCGTTTTACAATGTATTATGAACTTTGTAACTCAGAGGTTGGTGTCATTCTCCCAAGTTGGCAGTCAGAGAGCCAGGGTGCAATATATCCCTATGAGTGATGCTCATACTATGAGTTAAGAGCATCAAGAGCGGGGAATGTAGGAGGAAATGGACAGAACAGGCCCCATCTTGAAAGCACGACTCCATCTTGGGCTGGACTGTGGACTTTAAGCTATATGCCCAGTATCTATGGAAACGGCAGACCAACTGGAAAACCAGGTCCCCCGGATGGAAGAACCCCAGGGCTCATACCTAGACTCTCCATTGCCTAAAAGAATACCCTAATTATCTGTGTAACCAAACAGAATCATAAATCTATTATGCTTGTTGGGGTATGACCACAGGCCTATTGATAATTGTCCACTGTTAACTACCTCGGCTTAGGGCATATGAATCACGGGTTAACTGTGATTGTATCTTTCTCTTCCTTCCTTCAGACTAGTTTCAGGGAATTTGGGGAGGTGGGTTTGGGCACGTACACTTAGGGTATATAAGGTTTTCACAAAAACTTACCTTGGGGTAAGTTTGGTTGGGATCCTTGGCTAAGAGGAGACTCTGCCTTGGGCCCGCCGGTGTAATAAACTGCACTTCCCTATCTGCATTGTCCTTCTGAGTAAGTTTACTTCCCGGAACGCGGGGCTACAACAATATGAGAAAAGAGGAGCAAAGATTACTGACAATGGATGGTTATGGTCCGAGGATGGACAATTAATAATTCCTGAGAATGCTCAATGGAAAATTCTTAAGGATTTACACCAGAGTTTTCATTTAGGTGTAGAGAGTACTTACTAGATGGCTTCTCATTCATTTGAAGGTAAAAATGCAATGAAAACTTTAAAGAACATCATCAAAAGATGTGAGGTTTGTCAGGAAAATAACCCAAAGCTGAGAAGCTAGCAAAATCTGGATTACAACGAAGTGGAAAGCATCCTAGAGAGGACTGGGAAAGTGATTTTACTCCTATGCCAAAAGCTAATGGGTATTCTTGCTTACAAGTTTGGTTGGATATTTTTACTGGATGGATTGAGGCTTTTCCCTTTTGTAGTGAACAGGCTAAGGAGGTTATAAAGATTTTAATCCATGAAATTACCCCCAGGTTTGGGCTGCCACGGAGCCTTCAGAGTAACAATGGCCCCACCTTTAAAGCTGCTGTAACTCAGGGGGTATCAAAAGCTCTAGGAATAGAATATCACTTACACCGTTCTTGGAGACCCCAATCCTCAGGAAAGGATGAAAAAGCTAATGACATTATCAAAAGACATCTGTGCAAATTAACTCAAGAGACACAGGACAGTTGGATTAAAGTTCTCCCCATAGCCTTAATGAGGCATCTTTCTGGTTCAGCAACAACCTTTCACCCCCAAGACCCTCCCGTGGAGACAGCCTGGGTCTGACACTGCAAAGAGTTGGCCTTCACAGCAGAGGTTAACATCGGAGCTCTGAGCCAGACCTGAATTTGAATCCTGCTGCTTCTTAGCTGTGTGACTGTGGGCAAGATGGCTTGGCTCTGGGGCTCTTTTACCTGTACAATCAGGATAACACATTGGGACTTAACTGGGGTGATTCTGTCCTCTGGCAAATTCTGGAGACATTTTCGACTGTCACCACTAGCAAAGGGCGCTACGGTCATCTAGCCAGGGATGCTGCTAGAATATCCCACGGTGCAGCCTGGTCCCACACAACAAAGAATCACCTAGCCTGCGCTTCTCTTGGCTCAGATGGTAAAGAATCTACCCGCAGTGCAGGAGACCTGTGTTTGGTCTCTGGGTTGAGAAGATCCCTGGAGAAGAGAATGGCAACCCGCTCCAGTATTCTCGCCTGGGAAATCCCTTGGACAGAGGAGGCTGGCGGGCTACAGTCCATGGGGACACAGAGAGTCGAATACAACTGAGCAACTAACACAAACACAATGTCAATAGTACCGAGACTGAGAAACCCTCAGGATAAAGTGATCCCCACATCGTAGGGTTATTGCGAGGATGGAGTTCCCGAAGTAGCTCACACAGGTGTCAGGACTGCAGCTGCAGCTGCTGTTCCTTCCTGTTTACTTCCCCCTCCTCTCTCCCAGCCCAGCCTGTCTCCTAGCAGGATGTCGGGGCACTGCAAGATCTCTGCAGGGAGAACCCGCCCTGTGCTATTTCCACATTCCAACCTCAAGTGCATCCTAGGGCCGCCTCCTCACTGGTCTCCCTGCCTCCATGCTTCAGCTCTGTTCAGTTAAATCTCAAAGTCGTGTCCAACTCTTTGCAACCCCATGGACTGCAGCACACCAGCCCTCCCTGTCCATTACCAACTCCTGGAGTTTACTCAAACTCATGTCCATTGAGCCAGTGATGTCATCCAACCATCTCATCCTCTCCATCCCCTTCTCCTGCCTTCAGTCTTTCCCAGCATCAGGGTCTTTTCCAATGAATCAGTTCTTCACATCAGGTGGCCAAAGTATTGGAGCTTCAGCTCCAATCCTTCCAGTGAACACTCAGGACTGATTTCCTTTAGAATGGACTGGTTGGATCTCCTTGCAGTCCAACGGACTCTCAAGAGTCTTCTCCAGCACCACAGTTCAGAAGCACCAATTCTTCAACGCTCAGCTTTCTTTATAGTCCAGCTCTCACATCCACACATGACTACTGGAAAAACTGTAGCTTTGACTAGACGGACCTCCACGCCTGCTCCCTTCCAACCCTTTCTTCATATCACCACCATGGTGAGTCCCTAACCACCAGTGATTTTGAGCACTATGAAGGTTCTAGGTTTTCAATCTGTCTTGAGCCCTTTGTATTCATTATCTTACCTGGTCTTTAGAAGAACCCTGAGAGACAAAGACTAAGATTCTTTTCATTTTAGAGAAGGGGAAACTGAGGCTCAGAGAGGTTCAGGAAGTGTCTTAAAGTCACACAGCAAGTGAGTGGCAGAGCTGGGATTTGCAATCAGGTCTGGCTGAGCCCAGACCTTTAAACTAGAATGTTACCCAGCGTCTCTGGACTCCCCAGAACAGTGGGTGTGCCTCAGAATCACCTCAGAGGAGGGGCTGTTAAAATGAAGAGCCCATCTATGTTAGACCCCAGGAGTCTGTGGGGCATTTTTTGGGGGGGGGGCTCATAGGAGCATTTATTAATTATGGTTGCACTGAAGTGATATTTTACACAAAATGGAGTTTCATTGATTTATAATTCCTGTACTTTCCCCAACATGAATATTTAAAACTGTACTGCCTGTTATATCCTGAAGCATCCATGAGTGGTTAACATTTCTTTGCTGTTTTTTTAAAAATAATTTTTATTGGCACATAGTTGATTTCCAGGGCCAATTTTGCCTGTTACTCCAGGTGTTTCTTGACTTCCTACTTTTGCATTCCAGTCCCCTATAATGAAAAGGACATCTTTTTTGGGTGTTAGTTCTAAAAGATCTTGTAGGTCTTCATAGAACCGTGTAACTTCAGCTTCTTGGAATATGGAATGAAGCAGGGCAAAGACTAATAGAATCTTGCCAAGAAAATGTACTGGTCATAGCAAACACCTTCTCCAACAACACAAGAGAAGACTATACACATGGACATCACCAGATGGTCAACACCAAAATCAGATTGATTATATTCTTTGCAGCCAAAGATGGAGAAGCTCTATACAGTCAACAAAGAGAAGACCGGGAGCTGACTGTGGCTCAGATCATGAACTCCTGATTGCCAAATTCAGACTTCAATTGAAGAAAGTGGGCAACACCACTAGACCATTCAGGTATGACCTAAATCAAATCCCTTATGATTATACAGTGGAAGTGAGAAGTAGATTTAAGGGTCTAGATCTGATAGATAGAGTGCCTGATGAACTATGGAATGAGGTTCGTGACATTGTACAGGAGATAGGGATCAAGACCATCCCCATGGAAAAGAAATGCAAATCTGGAAAACTCAGCAGTGGCCACAGGACTGCAAAAGGTCAGTTTTCATTCCAATTCCAAAGAAAGGCAATGCCAAAGAATGCTCAAACTACCGCACAATTGCACTCATCTCACATGCTAGTAAAGTAATGCTCAAAATTCTCCAAGTGAGGCTTCAGCAATACGTGAACCATGAACTTCCAGATGTTCAAGCTGGTTTTAGAAAAGGCAGAGGAACCAGAGATCAAATTGTCAACATCCGCTGGATCATGGAAAAAGCAAGAGAGTTCCAGAAAAACATCTATTTCTGCTTTATTGACTATGCCAAAGCCTTTGACTGTCTGGATCACAATAAACTGTGGACAATTCTGAAAGAGATGGGAATCCCAGACCACCTGATCTGCCTCTTGAGAAACCTATATGCAGGTCAGGAAGCAACAGTCAGAACTGGACATGGAACAACAGACTGGTTCCAAATAGGAAAAGGAGTACGTCAAGGCTGTATATTGTCACCCTGCTTATTTATGCAGAGTACATCATGAGAAACGCTGGGTTGGAAGAAGCACAAGCTAGAATCAAGAATGCCACGAGAAATATCAGTAAGCTCAGATATGCAGATGACACCAACCTTATGGCCGAAAGTGAAGAGGAACTAAAAAGCCTCTTGATGAAAGTGAAAGAGGAGAGTGAAAAAGTAGACATAAAGCTCAACATTCAGAAAATGATCATGGCATCCGGTCCCTTCCGGTCTATTTCCCATGGGAAATAGATGGGGAAACAGTGGAAAACAGTGTCAGACTTTATTTTTTTAGGCTCCAAAATCACTGTAGATGCTGACTGCAGCCATGGAATTAAAAGACACTTGCTCCTTGGAAGAAAAGTTATGACCAACCTAGACAGCATATTGAAAGGCAGAGACATTACTTTGCCAACAAAAGTCTATCTAGTCAAGGCTATGATTTTTCCTGTGGTCATGTATGGATGTGAGAGTTGGACTGTGAAGAAAGCTGAGTGCCGAAGAATTGATGCTTTGAACTGTGGTGTTGGAGAAGACTCTTGAGAGTCCCTTGGACTGCAAGGAGATCCAACAAGTCCATTCTGAAGGAGATCAACCCTGGGATTTCTTTGGAAGGAATGATGCTGAAGGTGAAACTCCAGTACTTTGGCCACCTCATGGGAAGAGTTGACTCATTGGAAAAGACCCTGATGCTGGGAGGGATTGGGGGCAGGAGGAGAAGGGGACGACAGAGGATGAGATGGCTGGATTGCATCACGGACTCAATGGACGTGAGTCTGAGTGAATCCGGGAGTTGATGATGGACAGGGAGGCCTGGCGTGCTGCGATTCATGGGGTTGCAAAGAGTCGGACACGACTGAGTGACTGAATTGACCTAAACTGACAGTTGACTTACAATGTTGTGTTTCAGGTGTACGGTAAAATGAATCAGTTATCCATATACATATATGCACTCTTTCTTAGATTCTTTTCACATACAGACCATTACAGAGTACTGAGTTCCTTGTATAATAGCATGTATACCTCAATCCCAACCTCTCAGTTTATCCCTCCCCAGGAATCTGTCTTGACTGCCTTCTCCTCATCCCCACTGTTGTTCTCATGCTAATGGTCTGGGGACCACACTTGGAAAGAGACTCTTAGGTCTAGCTGGTCCTCTTCCTAAAAGCATCAGTGGTTTCCCTTTCTCCTCAGAGTTGAGTCCAAAGTCCTGGGTATGTGATGTAGCCCCCTTTCTCTCCTCCGCCTGAGTTTCCAAGTCTGTGTCCCGCCTCTCACCCCTGGGCATTTACACACACCACAGCCCCTGCCTGCAAGGTTTCCTCTCTTTTTGCCAGATTGGCTGCTACAGGTCCTGGGCTGAGGATCGTAGCCACGTCGGGCAGCATAATTCTGGACAAGGACTTCATTCTTTTTTGGGTCTCGGTTTCTCCACTTGGACCATGAGGATTTGAGTAGATATCAGCTCTGTGAACAGGGACAGTTAAATCAGGTTTGAAAATCTGGCATCTCGGACACCCCTCCTGGTCGTGAGTCAGCAGCCCATTTTCCTGGCAGGTGCTAGGTTCCAAGTCATGCTGCTGAAAAGTTCCAGAGAAGTCCAGACCCAGCGCTTTGGCCAAATCAGTGTTTCCCCACCCTATCTCCAACTGGCTTGTTCATAATATTTAAACACTTGACCTTAAGTTGAGAAATCTC